>VZTH01017551.1:285174-326284 GCA_013397815.1 Aleadryas rufinucha | reverse complement strand
ATGGATGGATGGATGGATGGACGGATGGATGGATGGATGGACAGATGGATGGATGGAGGGATGGATGGATGGATGGTTGGAGGGATGGATGGGGGATGGATGGATGGATGGATGGATGGATACAGCATCACTCCACAGAAGCAGTGGGAAGGTAGGTGCAGGAGCAGAACTCTCCATTGTTTGGAAAACGTGGATTTTACAGCGCACAAAAACAGCAGAGAGATGAAAAGGAAGAGGGGAATTCACATCAGCAGAGGGCAGGGATGGTTTCAAGCTTCATTAAGCCGTTTGCAGAGCTGAAATTCTGTTTGGTCAGGATGGCAGGGCCGGGGGTGGCTCCTCAAAGTAAAAGGTTCTTTCTTGTGAAGAAAATTAGCCCTTGGCTGTAGCTCTGACTCACACAGAGCCAAACACAACAACCTGGAGCAGCTGCCCCTCTCTGCCTGGAACAGGAGTGGGGGCCCCAGACTGAGCTGGGATGAGGGAGGGATGAATCCAGGGGGACCATTCCATCTTTGCCCTGAGCTCTCGGGGGTGCAGGGCTGAGGAGGGGCAGCTCAGGTGAAATCCCCTCTCTTTTCCAATCAGACACTGTATCAAAGCTGTAACACACAGCCAAAGGGATCCTTTTCTAGGGCTAATGATGGTCAAATCTCAACATGTTTTCAGTGTCAGCTCGACTTGAAAGGATCCTGCCAGCAGTCAGAGACTTCAAACACAGGAAGAATTGCCATATTCCTTGAGGTCTCCCATCCTTTCCTTTACTGGATCTTCTTTCTCCAAACACCAAATCTGAGAGCCCTGACCTCAAAAAACACCTCGCTAGGCAAGGTTCTTCTCCTGCCAACTGGAGTCAAAACTCAACCCTCCCCAAGCCTAGAGGAAACTTTCACCTTGTATATTCCAGTTTCATTTATTTTCAAGGTTATTTTCACTGCTGCTGGAGCTTAGGGGAGTTCTGGGCATTATTTACTTATCTTTGATCCGCTGTTCCCGAGTCAGACATTCTATTTCTTTCTGTTTTCAGCCTAAATTGTTTTGCATCTCTTATTTTCTTAGTCAAGTATTTTGGTTTTGTTTTTCCTCTCTGGCCATGGGGTTAGGGGGGAAACTTCAAATATAAAATGTGTAATTATTTGGTTTAGGAACATTAGGGAAAGTGAGGAATGAAAGAGGGTTTGTATATTCAAAAGTTTTCTTTCTCCCTGTTATAAATTGGTTTTTTTACCTTGAGGCCAGTTGCTTAAATCACAAGGACTCCCAATGCCAAAACAAAACAAAAAAGAGCCTGGTGCAAGGCAAAGCACAGTTAAATGGTCAGAAAAAGAATAATCATTTTCCTGGTTTTTTAGTTGCCAGCAGGGGAAAACCTCTTCTTTACATCTCACTTGAACTGCAGGAGCTCCTCAGCTCATGCTAAATGAACAGTTCAGCTTAATTGCTGCCGAGGAACACTTGAAAGAAGGAAGTTTGGTCAAGTCATTTGTTCCTTTTGCATCTTTATCTTCAGTCTGACATGGGTTTAACCTCTGCTCCTAATCCCTGTGTCAGTCAGGTTCAGCGTTAATCTCAGCAAGTGAAAGCAGCAGTTCGGGGTTATTTTAAGAGGAATAAAATCTCTAAAGTGAACACTGGGCAGTGGCAGAGATGAGGGGAAGAGGTTTTCCTGGAGAACCTCTTGAGGGACTGCAGGAGCCTGGGAGTTCTTGGTTTGTCTCTTGAGGAATCCCACCAGGCTTGCAAAGCTTTGTAGAGTCGCTTCTTATTTATTCACTCCTCTACCTGAAGGCAGAGAACGCTGTCCTGGCACTTCAGGGGCTCTAAAGGTAGAAGAAAATTCTTGACTTGAATTCTCTTCCCTAAATTTAGACTCTTAAATCAAGAGCCCAGCTGCTCCAGGCTTCCCTTTATAGCCAAGGGAGAGACAAAGATGCCTCCAGAGGGAATTTAGACATTGACATTCTGCCATTCATCTCTTTAATCCTCCTTTTCTGTGCCTGGCTGAGTCCAGACTGCCCAGCTGCACCCATTTCCTTGGATTCCTTGGCACCTCCTTGTCCATCACATTCATCTGGCCCCAAAAGTGAAATCCCACCAGGATCCACAAAGCAAATGCACCTTTAGCCCAGGGGAACTCATTGCCACGAGGTCTTCCCGAGGCCAGAAGCTTTGGAGGATTCCAGGAGGTATCAGATATTTGTACCAGGAACAAGAATAGCCAGGTATAATAATCAAGATTAAAAAAACAAATAAAACTTTTGAGAGAGCTATAAACTGAACATTCTTCAGGGTTTATGTGAACTTCTGGCTAATAAGGGTTTGGAGTGAGTTTTGTATGGTGGAAATTCTCTGGGATTTGTGTTTTAGCTCACTCAGGCACTTCTGAAATCCCACCCCCTGGTCTGCTGGGCTTCTGATTGATCCAGGATGACATTTGCTGTGGGCATGTGTTTCTAATCATCAAACAATGCACAAATTTGTTTTAAAAAATAGTGAAAAAAAGGTCCTGGATAATTTAGGGGGGGAAAAGACAACAAACAAATAAGGAAAGAAAACTTTTCCCGATAAATAGCCACAAATAATTTTCTCAGCAGGGTTCTCTTCCTTAGTTCTGATGCTCTGCATTCCCTTCCTGCCTGCACAAAGAAAAACCATGGCCCTTTCTCTCTCTCTGCTTAGTTTGGGTTGTCTTCAAACGGCATCAAAAACATCATGGATGCCTTGGAGTCTGGAGTGATGGTGATGGGCATAGCTGGAGAGCTTCCACTCTGTGGAATACAGAATTCAAAGCTAATTATTTTACAAGGTACTTTGACCATATTTCTCCAAATCTCCAATTAGGAGCACGGTCTAATTTGGGATGCAGCTCATTATGCGCGCTGTTAATGACTGCTGTACTCCGAGGAAGTACAAAGCTCAGTCCTTAATAGCTGTCATTGGGGAGGAACCTTGGAGCACAGATACTCATCAGGACACCGTGGCCATCCTCCAATTCGTGATGGAAATGAAGGGGAGTCCCTCCAAAGCGATGTTTTCTGCGCAGGATGGAGGGCAGGGAAGCAGTGCCCTCCAGCAGAGAGGCAGGGACTGAGCCCAGCCGGGATTAAAGGATGCAGAGCCCGTAAAAAGAAGGTGATGCCAAAGAACTGAGCAGCACCTGTACTTAGAGCACACAAAGTCTCTCCTCACCTCTGTAAATAGATGAGGTCATTGTCAGTTCGAAAGGAGAAGCCTCAGAAGCCAGAGCTGCTCCTTTGTTCGCAGATTTCCCCCCACTGTGCTCGCAGAGATCACAGCACCTCGTATAAAGGTCACCCCACTACACACCCTGCACCAGGGGGTGACAATTAGAGCCCCCCCGGGAGCTTCTAGTCATTGCAAAATAATTGATGTAAAATTTTATAGGAGCCTTTTGTGGGATTTCTTTTTTTTTTGCAGGGTTTTTTTTCCCTCCTCCTTGATGTGCGCAGCTGAGTCACGGAGCTGGAAGGGGCTGAGGGAGCTCCGTCACTGAGGGCTCATACCCAGCACCCAGAGCTGCTTTTGTGCCCCTGAAACCACCACACTGAAACCACTGTTCTGTCACTGGGGCTGCATGTCCCTCCCTGGGACTGGGAACAAGCAAATTGCAGCAGCAAGTGGGAGAGAAAACGAACACAGAGGCCCTTTGTGTTCCACAGGCGGCCTTTTTAAATTTACAAAATGTCTTAGAGCTTTTCCTAAAAGCAGCCAGTTAGTCTAAGCTGGCCTTTTATTGTCTTGGCTTTGATCATTTCAATCAAATTTTATAGCTGCCAACACTGAAGAACAGTTACCATCCGTGCCATGCTTCTTTCAAGTCCCAGAAACCATCCCAAAGAAATAATTCACTCCAGGGCTGGGTCTTCAGAGAACACAAGGGGCCAAATATCAACATGATTGCATCAATTTGGGCCTCATGTACTTTCCCCAGCCACAGAGGGAAGAAGAATTTACATAATTGTGTGGCCTTCTCTGCTCTCTTCTCCCTGTCCCACCCCACAGAGCAGCAGATCCAGATTTCATTCCTTCACCCGCTGATGTGATCCTTCCAGATCCAGTTGGTGCCTAATTGGTAGGAAAATCATCTGAGATGTCTTGTTTGCCTGTGCACTGAGAGGATTTCAGTCTGCAGAGGTCTCATTGAGACAGATTTGCAGATGATCCTTTGATTTTAGAGGGACAGAGATGTGCCACTGATGCCATTGATGTCACGGAATTTATTCAGCCTGTGATTCAGTGCTGTTGTGCAGCAGCAGGACAGGGCCTTTCTGCCTTTCTAACAGAACTTTTAATCCCACCTGTGCCTCTGCTGGGCTCTCTCACCCCATGTGCTGCTCCTGATGGTGAAAACTGAGGGCTAAAATCCTCCGTGGGTTTGTAGGCAAGAGGCACAACCATTCATGGCTGGAATCTGTTCTTTCAGGGCATCCAAATTGCTGCACATCAGGGAGCCGTGGGGCTGCTGCAAAGGAGCCTTTTACAAATCCTAGGGATGACTCCAAGCTCCCCAGGATGAGTTCCTGGAGGTTGGAAGGAGCTCTGGGTCCCCACTGGGCTCTGAACACCACCTGGAAGTGTTGTTTTGCCACAGCATCGCCTCTCCCACAGTCAGCTCTAATTGTGGAAAGGGAGAATTTCTGCTCGGGGAAGCAGAACTCGTACACCAAATCACATCAGAGGCAAGGTTTTCTCAGAGAACATGCCTGATTGNCTGCACATCAGGGAGCCGTGGGGCTGCTGCAAAGGAGCCTTTTACAAATCCTAGGGATGACTCCAAGCTCCCCAGGATGAGTTCCTGGAGGTTGGAAGGAGCTTCTGCAGAACACTGGGCTCTGAGCACCAGCACCGACACCCCTGGAAGTGTTGCTTTGCCACAGCATCGCCTCTCCCACAGTCAGCTCTAATTGTGGAAAGGGAGAATTTCTGCTCAGGGCAGCAGAACTCGTACACCAAATTGCATCAGAGGCACTGTTTTTCTCAGAGAACATGCCTGATTGAACAGCAGTGCAGTGAATCTCTGATTCCTCTCCGGGCCTGGCCACCCACCCACTCAGCCGGATGAATCCTGGCAGCCACAGGGGAATAAAAGGGGGAAATATGGTGAGAAGGTGCTTCAGTGAAGAAGATTTGAGGGAATTTCCCCTCAAATCCCCTGCACCATTCCCTTCTCTTCCCTCCACCAGGCTGCATTTGGGCAGTGCAGGCCATTCCTGATAAAAGCCAGCCAGAAATCTGAATATCATCAGAAGGCCTGGTTTGTTTATAGAAGGTTTTAACCACAGACTTGGCCTTGCTCATGGCTTCCCCCATCCTATGTTAAAAAGCATCCTATGGAGGCAAAGAATTAAAAGCTCATATGTCCTCTGTTTTATCCTGGTTTGATTTATGGTGCACCTCGGTTCCACTCTCTGTGTGCAACCTGTTAAATCACCCTGAGGAGGTGTGAGGATAATACCTGATGGAAGCCTGATGGTGAAGCATTTGTTTAAAAAACTGCTGAGGGCAGCCCTGCTGGGATTGGAGATTGGCAGGTGGGGAGATGATAGTTTGATCTTCATTATCTCCTTCTAATTAAATAAAACCAAAGGCACTGTGGGCAGCAAGCAGGCACCTTTCAAATGTTCCACTGCAATAAACACAGATAGTTCAATAAAATCTCTCTGATGCTTTCCATTCCCGGTGGGGCTTGGGCTAAAATCCCACAAACCACTCTTGTCAACTTTGAAGTACACTAAACACACAACTCTTTCAGTTTTAAACATGATTTTTCTTTAATGTGTTGCCCTTTCCCAGTTTTCTTGCCTCAATGCACCGAAGATGGGTCGTGCTGTGGTACAGGCAGTGTTCAATAATCTGATCAAGGGAGAGGAGAGGAGAGAGAGGCAGCAGCCCTGATAATTCAAAATAGATGTAAATTAGGCTAAAAGAACTGCTTTGTTTAATATATTGGCCTTTGATGAATGAAGTCAAGGCACGGAATGAGTCATAAATGTAATGAAAAAGGAGTGAGCGTGTTTGGGTTCGAAGTGTGGCAAACTCCAGGCCACATTCTGATAATCCAGCAGTGAAGGGTGAAGGGGAGAGCCAGAGCCAGACTCCTGAAACCTGAACACCTTCAGATGTTGACCTGTTCCACTGACCCACGGCTTTACAAGGGCTGGAGCAGAAACCCCAGCCCCTGAGCTTCACCCCTGTGTGAGGAACCCAAACCTCTCCCTAGACTTTATAGTTCTCCTCCTTTAGCACAGAAAAGCTATAAATAATCCCATTTACATTGCTGGGACTTTGATTTAATTTTCCTCCTTTTTCCTGCAGCTCTTGAAGAGAGGCACTGGATAATTTTATGATCACTGAGCACTTGTCTTGCTGTTCAGGCCTGGGCAGTCAGAAAGGCAGAGCTTTCATGGTGTAATGTGGTATTTCCCCGGGGAAAGAGGAAGCTGTGTCTCCCCTTTGATGGGATATTGTAGGTTTTGTTTGCACTTCTTATGGTAGAATTGGGAGCTGATTCTTATTTCTCTTAGGTTTGATTTCTCTGGTGCTGCCTGCGACACTTTTATCAGGAAACGTGATCTATCTTTCATAACAGACCTGCTGATTGGAACTGACAGTTGCACAAAGGAGGTTGGATTTCTCCCAGGGATGAGAAAGAAGGACAGGAATTTCTAAAAAAAAAATATAAAAATAAATATGGCAAAAGGGAGTTTGAAACCATCATTTCTACATGTCCAGGGGGCTCAGGGATTATTTTTAAGCCAAATAATGAATTTTGATTGGTGTCAAGAGTGTCTCAATGTGTTGGGTGGACACTTTGTGCCACATCACAAGTTTACCTGGATACAAATGATGTGAGAAATGACCTCTGGCTGTGGAGTCCATCAGTGCCACCAGGCTGGGACAGGCAGATTGTCACAGGCAGAGCAGGGACAGCAGCCTGAGAGCCAACACCACCAGGGGCAGAATCCCATGGATGCTCCCGCTGTTACACCGAGGTCCTTGGTGCCATCCAGGGGTCCCCCCAGGCCTTTCTTCACCCTCTCTGGTGCCACGAGGAGCTTTCCTTGCTCCCAGCAGGAGAGGGCTGTGATCCCATTCCCACAAAAGGCAGCTGGGTGTTCTGGGTGGACTGCTGGCCTGAACCGGCGCGGCGAATCCCACGTTAACTTAAAAAACATTAAAATGATAACTTCATCTCGAGTTACTTTCCTATTCATCTATAGAATTTCTCAATTATGTATGACTAATTTTGCACAAAGTCATTATTTGGAGCAATTTGTCTAAGTATGAGAGGCAACACCTTCAACCTTCCTGGATGGTGGGTGGGGAAAATGTCATAATCAGTTCTGCTCTGGCATGAGTTATTAAGCGGTCACAGGAGTTCAAAGGAGAGAAATAATGAACAGGTAAGTCATTACATGCAAAAATTCTTCTTCTATATTATCAAAATACAAATTAATTACAGATAAGATCAGATGAATTTTCTTTAATGTTAGTTTTTTCCCAGAGATGGTAATGAAAGCGTAGAGCATGTGGGAGGAGAGGAGTGGAGATGCATGGAAGGGATGTTTTATTAATGTTGGCTTGATTTCACTGGGAAGACGTTGCCTGTGAAAGCAGTAAAGGAATCAGGAAAGGCTCTGGGACATGCAAATAAAATCATTTTTATTGCACTTAGTGTGCTAACTCATGCATGATCTCATTCAGCCTCTCAAAGCAATCATAA
This sequence comes from Aleadryas rufinucha, assembly GCA_013397815.1. NCBI lineage: Eukaryota > Metazoa > Chordata > Aves > Passeriformes > Aleadryas > Aleadryas rufinucha. The sequence continues at coordinate 318,540 of VZTH01017551.1, read as the reverse complement.
AACTATCTCCATGCAACAATTACTCCATCAGCCCATGCAATCAGCAGGTAGGGCAGCTGGCAGCCCTTGCCACAGGAGCCTCCTGAATTCATTACCTCGTGCTCCTGATACCCTGACAAGGCTTCCAGCCTTCATTTTGGAGGGGACAGCCACCCCCAAAGTGACCACGGGACTCCCCAGAGCCAAAAAAACAAAAGAGCCCTCCCTCCTCCCCCCTCTCCATGCAACACTAATATTCACATGACAACAAACATTTTCAAAATAATAGTCCTATATACTTAAGGCTAATCAGAGCGGGCGCCATCCAACTTGCAAAGGTAGCAATTTTCCTTCATTAAAGGCAAATCAGGAGAGAGAACTTCAGGATTCCTTAGGGCTAATTACAAGGTGTTAATAATAACAATATAATGGCAGCAATTTTCTAGCTTTGCCCAAACCTATAATCTGCCCTGAGTGCCTTACAGGATTGTCTCTGAGTTTATATAAAGCCAAGTGTTAGCCCAGAAATGCTTGAAGTAATTGAATTTTTACATCATGTCTCTTTGCAGCCTGTTTGCAGCGATGCTGTAATTGCTGCTGGAGAAGCCTTTTCGTTGGGGGAAGAGGACAAGTAGCAGCACGACAGCTCGGAACAAACCCTCTCCCATCTTCCCAGGGCACACTTTGTACACCAGAACAGAGATCCCAGCTCAGAGATCCCAAGGTGCAGCCCAGGGGGGTCCCAGCCCCTCTGCTCCAGCCCCTCCTGCCCCAGCAGAAGGCAGGGAGGCGACTGATTATAGAAGAGCTGGAGACAAACAACAAACAGACAAACGTACAAATTATTTTCACATCCACCTCCTAATTGCTTGCTAAAAGCCCTGTAGGACTGCAGGATCAAATGGGACACGTTGCTGGAGCGGGGATGAGTCACTTGTCAAAAATGTTGAGCCTCACCAGCGAATCCCCAGCGCTGGCACAGCGAGGCGTCCTCGAAATCCAGCCGGGAACTGTCGGGCAGCTTCTCCGGGGTGCATCCAGCAAGAACAGAGCTCGCTGGTGTGGGGAGGGGTTTCGAGATCTGCTCGTGATCCTGAAAGTGTCACCTCCACCGAGGTGAGAAGGAGAGACGGCTCGACACAAGCACAGAGCAGAAATCTGGGCTGAAAATGAACCCCTTGCTAAATTTCAGATGGTCCCACCACGGGTGTGGCTGCAGCGCTCAGCCTCGTGGTGATCGCTTACCTTGACAATGTAACAACACAGTGCGGTGTCATTTGGAGAAAATTGGGTTTAGTCATAAACTGGAGACATCAGAGACTCTGTTCTAAAGGGGAAAATATAATAATCATATATTGGTCTTATTATTTTTTTTTTTTACCAGAGAAAAAGTGTTTACCTGCAGCGTGTCAAATTGTAGCCTGCAGCAAAGTGATTTATGGACAAATTCGAAGCTTCTTCGCAGTTGACAAGTTAATTCTCACTGGGGAAAAAAAAGCAAAAAAAAAAGAGGAATTATGACAACACTGAAGAATGTTAACATGGTACCTACTCTAATTGAATAAAAGACACCTTACAGATCTGCAGTGCAAGCCCTGATTCATTTCAAAGCTACTTACAGGCTGAGAAACTTCAAAAAATTTGGTGTTACAAATAATGGAGTCAGATTTCTGCGAGCTGAGGAGCTTGTCCACCTCAGAGCTTCCAAAGTTAACTGTGAAATCTCAGACAAACAGTTTTGTCTAGAAAATTTCTGGGACTTCTCAGATGGCAAATAGCTTTGGGTTTTCAGGTGAAAACTGAAAGAAATGAGAAAAGGAGTGAATTGAGCAGCCAGAGTCACCCAACGTAATGGGGTTTGTTGCCCCACAAAAGCAGGGAGGGAGGGAGACATGAGGAGAAATAGGAGGGGTGAGTAGGAAATATCTTAATTTTTCCTCTTCCCAGTCTCCCCTCTACTTGGAAAGGGGGAGAACAATCATAAGGAATTAAGTGTAAGGCTGGAGTCGAGTCAGATGAGTTCAAGTGGTGGCTCTTTGTGTATCTTAGAAGATAACCCTGAGAGAAGCAAGCAGCTCCTCTTTCCTGTGCTGGGTCTGCCTCCCCTTTTCAAAAGCCCCAGCAGCACTTATTCAAAAGTACTGCAGACTTTGATGTCTGGAGATGAAAAGCGGTTTTGAGGTAAGAAATCACAGTTTAGTCCTAATCTAGAAGAATCAGTGGCTACTAATGATAAGTAATTTAATTTCATGCGAGCAATTTTTGTCTCTTTATGGGTTTGTTTTACGAGGCACTTATAAGGTCAAACGGTGCTAAGTGAATAAATGGAGAGCATTTCTTGTGGATAAAGTGAGTAGAAATTACCTTTTCCCCCCCCTGCCATCATGACTTTCTCCCAGTTTACAATTATTTGGTGCATTTTCCCCACTTCAGTCAGAGCAAGATGAGAAAATCACACACTTCACACTCATTCACTAAAGTAAATTTATTCTGATTTATCTCACACACTTGTCAAAAGCTGTGCCAAGATGGATACACAAATCATTTTCTTGGATTGGTTCAAGTTAATCATATTAATGTATTTACTTTATTGGCTTTGGGGGGGTTCCAAGTGGAAATGATTGAAGTAGGGTCCAAAAGCAGCTTTGTTTCAGTGCCAGTTCTGGTGCTAATGTGAGTCCCATTGGGTTCTCCTGTCCCTGTCAGTGGGCCTGAACTTCCACATCAGGAGCTTTAAGTGGCAGCTCATCCTCAATTTATTTCTGGAAAATGTTATGCTTAATAATTCAATTATTTAGAATGTGTAAGGAAAGCAAAACGTGGCCTTGAGTCTGCAAAAAAACCTGGTGCTCATCCACTGCAGTCAGGGGAGCTTGGGGGATCCACGCAGGCTGAAAAGCAACTTATCCACAGAAATCTATAGGAAATATACAGGAAATACACAGGAAATGCTGTGCAGTGAGGCAACAAATTCAGCATTAAAGGCTGAAGAAGTCCATCCCACAGACATGTGCTTTATCAACACTCTGCAGAGGGGAAATGTTACCCCTGAAAGGGCTGTCCATCGAGCAGAACTCCCAGCCCTGCCCAAGGACAAAAGCTAAATGGACAGAGGATATGAAAAAAAAGAATTCAGAAGTTACTGTGACAAATATATCCTTTATTCTGCTGCTCCAACCGTTTCCAGACATTTGAAAATCCATATTTGGCTTCCTTGGACTATTCTGAGCTTTCCCAGCATCAGATTTGCTGCAGTTCCTGGAGCAGCAGGGCTCACAGAGTCCATGCTTTGGGATGGAGCAAAACACCTAAAAACCCCTTGGCTCAGTGATGCAAGTCAGGGCTTGCAGCAAGCACAGCTTTAATCAGAGTGAAGCTCTGGAGGTGCAATTCAGAGGCAGAGCTAAGGGCACAGATCTCTTGCTGGAGCTCTGCTGAGGGTGGGAAAAACAAACAAGGCCGTCCAGGCATCCCTGTGCACACACCAGACACATTCAGTGATGTTGCTTCCAAGATTTTCTATAATTCTTTTTGCTGTTAGGTCTCCAAGTGCTTTGCAGAGGAGTTTTTCCCATGCAGGGATGTTACTCAGTCTGGATTTCCCCCACACCAGCAGCAGGATCCAGAACAGGGCTGCTCTGAACCCAGACTCAGAGCTGCTTATTCCTCTTTTCCCTATAAGACCCCTTTTTTTAAAAAATATTTTTATGTTGAGAACGGAGGTTGACAGACACCATTAATTGTGTGCCTCAAAAAGTGCTGATATCCTGGGAAATAAATTAAAACAAAGCCCCACAGGGATGATTTTTACAGAAAAGGGTTTCAGCCATCTCCATATCTGTGGCTCTGTCTCTGAGCTCTGGTTCCTGGGACCTTGCCATGGAAATTGCTTCGGAGAGAAGCTTTTGGAACTGCACAAGGCACCAGAACATCCACAAATGCAAAATAATCACAGTTTTAAAAAGGTGAATTCAGTGACCTGTCCTTCCCCTGCCAGTCCCTTCCTTTGTGTCCCCCTGCTTTCTGCTCACCCATTTCCTATCCTTTTCTCACGGAGGTGACCAAGATTAAAGCTTTACTGGGGATGATTATTCAGGAAAGTCCCACTTTCTAAATCTGCTTCTAATTAAAAAGGGGTGGGAGGGGAGGAAGGGAAAAAAACCCTCCTTACTGTACACACAGGCAGCCTAATCCATCCTGCTGACTTTCATAGGCATGAGCCCCTAGCACAGAATTAATAAACTATTTTCTGAGATTTATGTTTCTTAACCCTCGTCACCCCAGAGATTTTTTCGGATGTGAGCCGTGGATGTCACTTCAAGGAAAGATGGGCATCTGACTTCATCCTGGACATCAGTTTATTTATGAGGGAGGGGGGCAGGAGTTCAAGCCTTGTGTTCATAACAGGGCTAAGCAAACAGCTCCAGCCCAGCCTAAGCCATTCCAAACACACTGAGGAGCTGGAAACCCAACTCCCCTCCATGGCTGGAGTTCACGTTTAGGTTGGGATTTCACTCCATTCCCAAATGTCACTTTATCCCTGCTTTTCAGGAGCTTATTTTCAAGGATTTATGAAATGTGAGATGACAAACCTGGTGCAATAATGTTGTGGGGATTTTGCCCTCAGCTCACCCTAGGAAATGCTCTGCACGAACGGTGTGGAGGTGCCTTCCCAGAACAGGCTTATTTCCCCCAGGAAAAGGAAAATCTGAGCTGTGTGTCATTAAGATGAAAAATTCAAAGAGGGTGGGAGGGGTCTGAGAAGGGCATTCATCAGAATTTGTTAAAAAAAAAAAAATGCAAGATTTCCCTTGTCTGGGAAGAAAAAAAAGACGCAAAAATGAAAAAAGAAATGAACTCAGAGGAGGACAGAGCAGCCCTACCAGGATTTGCCTGTAGGCTGCACCCAGACTGCTGCCTCCACACAATTTGCCTTAACCAGAGACAAAAATGTTCCCATTTCTTCCTTTTTGTCTCTATTCTTATTATTACTATTTTTCACTGATGGTACAGAGCACCTGAGCTGTGTGTCCATATTCCCCCAGCCCCAGGAAGAGAGGATACTCATGGATTCTCTGTGTGGACTTCAGGTCAGGGGTAAGTCAAAGGCTTCACTCGTCTCTGTGTAACTTTATTTTTAACTGGTGTGATTTGCTGAAGCTTTTAGACAAGAGATACCACATGAGAATGAAGCAGTTTCTCCCTCAAAATTCCCAGCTGGCTTCCCACAGCAGTTTCTCAATCCTCTGCCCATTTTAATTTGTGCTTTCTGTGTTACCAAAGCAGAGACCTCCCTAAAATTGTTCCAGGCCAGGCTGGACGGGGCTTGGAGCAGCCTGGGACAGTGGAAGTGTCCCTGCCATGGCAGGGGGGGAACTGGATGAGCTTTAAAATCCCTCCCAACCCAAACCATTCCATGATTCCTTGCAGACAGTTCAAGGCACAGCAGAGCTTTCAGGAATGCCAATATCTCAAGCCTGGGCCAATAAAATTTCTTTTAAATCCATCATAGCCATGTATCCAATGTCTCTTTTCTCCCTGGCTCTTGTCCAGTTGTTTTTCCATCACTCACCTGCTTCTTTGAGTCTCAGGTGTTCAGCAGCCACCAGGATGCCCCTGCCCTGTGCCTCCTGAAATTCCTGCAGTGAAAGAGGCAATACCAGCAACCAGGAGGGAAAACCTTTATTCCTGGAATTCCTTATGGAGCTGCATGCTCAGAACACTGGATGGGCAACAATTAAAATTGAAAATCTCCTGTGAATTATCACTGGAGTCAACACAGGGTGCAAGCATCAGGCTTGGTGGTGGTGTGACCACATGGCAGGAAATAAAAAGATGAAAAAATTAAGAAGAACTAAAAAAAAAGAAGGAAATAAAAAGGAGAAGGAAAGAGAAGATCAAATAACTCATCAGTGAGAATGACAGCAGCATTTTGGTTTCACACATGGTTTATCCATCTGATGCTTTGCTCAGTGCTTTGCAGCAATTCTCTCCTAGCACAGCTACAGGAAAACCCAAAATAAAAATATCTGGCCAAAATCTCTTTGCTACTACTCGAATGTCAAGGTAGTAGCAAGGTAGGAGTAATATTGTACAAACTCTGGGGTCAGGAGGGGGAAGAGCTCAGGGCAGAGGCAGCAGAGCTTTGGTTGCACCCCGCAACGTTGGACGCGTTCGCACAAAAACAACCACGGGGATGTTGTCGTGCCACGTGTGTTTGCATAAATATCTGCCTGTATTCATAACCCACCTCTCCCAAAGACACAAAGCTATCTCTGCTGATTTATGCTGTGGATCTGGAATCTCTGCAAGGTCAAAGCGACGGAGCTGAGGTCTGTGGAGCTGCTCCAGATTTACGCGAGTCTAATAAAGATCAAAATCTGGCCCTGGGTTTTACCCTGCCTATTCACGAGAGTATTTTTATGTTTCTGTTATCTCCTGCCTTCCTACATTCCTGAAGAGTTTTCCTCCTAACATACTTGGACTACAAGATTTGCTCTAATCACCTAATCTTGGTCCTTTTTTAAGAGGAGGGAGAGCTGATAGCTGGGTTCCATTACAAAAGTGACAGCGTTTTATGACTGGTACTATCTAAAAACCCCAATCTGATTCTCAGCCACTGCTGAGCATCTAATTCTATTCATGAAATCCTGCAGAAGTTCCACTTCACTCAAATATTTCACTGAGGAACTAAAAAGGTAAATTATTCAGAGTTAGGGAGGAAACCAGTTCTGTCTGGGAACTGCACTTCCAGCAGCAGCATCCTTCTCTGTGTGTGTGAGATTAATTTGGCATTATCCTTCAAAACATGAACAAAACCCAAAAATCCCAATGGCCAGTTCTTCATGCATTAAAAAATGCATCATAGTTGGGAGTTTGGGTTGGTTTGGTTTGGTTTTTTGGTTTTGGGGGTATTTTTTCTTTGTTTTTATTGCAGGTGATGCAGGGATCTGTTCGTTGATTCTCCAAGTTCCCTTTTAGGAAATGCGATCTGGGGACTTTCTGCAATAATTTTTCCTTGAAATCTGAATGATATCAAGCAAAACACATGGTCCATAAAGGAGAAGAGGAACCAAAATCAAGATTTTAGATGTTCCCATTGGAAAACTTAACTGTCTTTGTACAGCTGATACCCAAGCCATGGATGTGACATCCCCAAGGCCCCCAGCGAATTGGTTCCAGTGGCAGGTTGAGATTCCAAGAGTTCCCAGAGCCTCATCCCCTCACTCACCCATTGCACCACTTAATTCCATCTGCAGAAATACTTATTCATGTTCTAAATGTTACTGGAAGCCTTTAACACACCTGATTTTTATAGTTCTTGGAAAAGTTTTAGAGGGAAAAAAAAAAAAGACAAATTAACTTCCATACCTTATTTAAGAATATTCTGTTCTGCCTCAGCACAGGATGATTTTTTTCAATCCACTTTTGCATTCTGCCAACCTGTCCCTATCTAAGTGAAATAACTGTGCAAAAGTTCCTTCCAGACATAGCCCCTTTCACCACCCATTTGAAGCCATAGTTTAACCTAAGATCTTTTCTGCAGTGAGAGTGTTTATGCTTCCAGACTGTGAGTGCCAGCTGGCTCTAGGTGGAAAAACTACCCAAGCAGAAGGAATATAAAAGTTGCAAAATCGTTTTTGAAGAGTCTTCCCCCCACCTGAATCCTGATGAAAGATGTTTTGTGAGTACTGAATGAGCTTTTTAAACGCCTGACCTCAGAGATTCAGCACAAATAAAGGAGGGGAGGGGGAAGCAGATTGATTTGGGTTGATGCACGGCCAAAGGGGAACAAAGCTCCTTGCAGGCTGATGTTCCCAGAGACACAATGAAATAAAAATGTTATCTCCCTTTTAGGTGTAATCTCTGATTAGAACGTTTAATCAATTAGCATTGCTGTTGTCAAAACTTGCTCCCGACAAAGGATGAGGCAAGCTGCCCGAGGGGAATCCCAATCCCAAACCTCGCAGGAGGTGGGAGACTCGTCCCTGCAAGACACCTCCTGTTCTACCTGGGTGCTGTGGCGTGAGCTGAGAGCACCGATCCTGCCTTATCCAGCTCAGGAGCACTCCCAGAACGTCAAATAACCGCGAGAAGAAGAAAAGCTGAAAGCCAAGATCTGCGAGTGTCAGATTTCACTAAAGAAAGTGTCTTTTTCTTTCCCCCCCGCTCAGAAAGCGGAGCACTTGTGATCTGTGGAGAGGGGGCTGCTGCTGTTTAAAAATAAAACCCAAACCACAGCGTGTTTGGAGGCCAGCTGTGAAAAACTTGCTGCGTGTTTTCCTTGCTCCATGAGTCACCTGGGGTTCAGTCGCTCAGAGCTGGTCATTATTGGAATTCCAACAAAAATGACAAGAATTCTTTTCCTTTTTTTTCTTCCCAGTGAGGTTTATTATCTCTCTCATTAACACAACCTTTGTGTTATGGAGTTCTCCGAGGTCTTGGACAAGAACAGGATCTCATTGTGCTAAGTACTGTACAAACATATAATGGCTAAAACAAACAGGCAGGAGACCAGGAGACAAAGAGGAGAAGGAAGAAAATACAATGGCTCCCATTTCATACAGGCAACCCCAGCCCCAGAGAGGTCACAGGACTTTCTTACAGCAAAGGACAATGTCCAGGTCTTAAAATTTCACCCATATTTCCTGTGGGAGAGTGCTCAGCATTAACCACAAAATCACCTTTCCTTCCCACCTACCTATCTGCTTGAGAACGCCCAGTGGTGAAACCCCTGATTGTTTCCTCAAAGGCAGCAGGGTTTGTCCCTGTCCCTGTCCCTGTCCCTGTCCCTGTCCCCCCACCAAAACCCTCCTCAGACGCCTCTCCTTGCAGGTGCTGAGCCCTGTGCAGGGCTCTCCCATCCTCTGCCCTGCTCAGGAAATGCCCCAGCAGAGAAATCCGTGCACTGATTTCTCTGCACCACGGGCATAACTTGGCTGTGGTGTAATCTTGGGGCCAGGCCAGATGGGTGTATTAACCGGGGATATTTCTTCACAAAATCCAATGTAGGTCATGGTAAACAAATGTATTTGGATGGGGATTATTTCTTTGGGGGCAGAGAGGCTTTTGGTGGGGTTTTTTTCAGGTTATTTTATATGAGGCTGCTCCACAGAAAACAAATCACCAATTTGGGACGAGGAGAAAGTATCTTCTTGCCTTAAAGCTGCCAAGGAGCAGGCGGAACCCTGCAGCCCCCAGAGGAAAGGAAAGACAAACCCGGGGATTGTTCTCATGTCAGAGCTGCAGAGCAGCGAGATTTAATGTGTTGGGGTTTTTAATGAGTTGCAGAAAGAAGTGGACAGTGAGGTGATGAAATTTCCTGAAGTGCTGACAGCCCAAGACGTTCTGACTTAGTTATGGGAAATGCTGGAATATGCATGTTAATTGGGATGACTGTTTGGGGCTGTATTCAAGCGTGCAGCGTTCTTGGAAAGAGCTGTGCTGGTTTCATGTGCACCTTTTTGATGTGGTGTTCATTCCTGAGCCACGACTCCGGCTCCCCAGCACTGGGAGAGACAAACAACCACGGGGAGTGTGGCAAGAGCAAAGCTGGAGAGGCCCAGGCTGCTTTAGGAGGGGTCTGAAGGGATCTCTGACGCTTGTAGGAGGTCCTACCCAAACAAGGGAGAGCAGGAGCAATGAGCTCTGAGTCCCTGAGCAGAAGGAGTTGACAGCTCTCCCACTCTTTGCATGAAGCACCCAAATTTCACACTCAAAATCAGGGCTAAAAGCTCTGGACAGAACCCCACGTTATTTCCTACCATCGCATCACTCAGCCCAGAAACTCTCACGCACTAAAACAGAAAAATTAATTTAATTAAAACCGGCAGTTGATCTGTCAGTGGGATGGGATGAGATACTGACAGAACCCTCTCAGCAGCTGCAGAGCGATGGCATGGCCAGGACAGCCAGAGCTGCAGCCTGGACAGGAGCAACAGGGCAAGGCTGGGATGTTCCTGAGCGAGAGATCAGGACAGCAGCCTTCCCCAAACAGGCTGGGCTGTTCCTGCGCGAGAGATCGGGCCAGCCGCGTTCCCCAAACAGGCTGGGATGTTCCTGAGCGAGAGATCAGGACAGCAGCGTTCCCCAAACAGGCTGGGATGTTCCTGAATGAGAGATCAGGACAGCAGCGTTCCCCAAACAGTCTGGGATGTTCCTGAATGAGAGATCAGGACAGCAGCGTTCCCCAAACAGGCTGGGATGTTCCTGAGCGAGAGATCAGGACAGCAGCGTTCCCCAAACGCTGGGAAAGCGACAGCCATGCGAAATGAAGCAGAGCGTGATGGATTCGGGAGCACAGTGGAGCCATTCAGCTGCTCAGGGCTCCCCACAACAACAGTTTGGGAAATGGCTGGCTGGGCGCTGGAATTAGAAATTGAAAAGGCTAAAACCATAACCAAAAGGCTGTGAAAAATGGTGGGATTCACACCAGAAATGCAGACTAGGAAAATATTTGGTGTGGTTACTGCTTATTTGCTATTTTGTATTGTCAGAGGTTTCATCCATTCACAATCCTCCAATTCCAGCTTGTAAAGATCCAAATATCCAAAGCAGCTCCTTGAATTGATGTTGTTTTACCATTTCCAAGTCAAATATTAAGATCTCTCAGAATAAGCTGATTGTGCTAGAGAAAGCTTTGTCAGAATTAGGAACCCAGAGCAGTTTTCTAAACTGAATCATACCCCAATATTTGCAGATTTCTGACAGAGAGGCAACAACCTACTCCCAAAAATCCAGCATGGCCTCATCCCCATTTTATGTCAGAATTTAATGTAAGTAAATCTGAATTTACTGACACGCAGCAAAGCTTGAAGGACCAAGAAATGAACTGAATTAGAGCATTTCTGCTGTCAGAGCTGACAATTATTAAAGGAGCCATACTCAAACCTCAGAGCCATGTGTTACTCATTCCTCTAATAGTCCAGAGACTGTTGTGTTAGAAAAGGGTGTAATGAGGACACGTTGTCCTAGACATTGTGTTTCCTAACATTTTGTTAACTGGACACATTTTTGTGGGTTAACAATCTCGCTTGTTTTCTGATGCTTCCACTCAATTGCAAAAGCAGCTGAGAGGAAAAAAAAAACATTGCAAAGAAAGACTGGAAGAAAAGCCAAGAAACCCTTCTGTGGAAGTGTAGGTGTTTGGACATGAGAACCTTTTGGCAACTTCAGATGTTGGGCTTTTGTTTTTCTAGGTGTTTAAAGAAAAGCAATTACCTCTGTGATGACACTTAATATGCCAAGATTCAGCCTTGAGCAATTTTTTATGGCTGTGTTCTAAACTGCACAAAGTACAGAGCACGCTGAATCCACTGAAAGATGTTTCAGCGCAGCCCTTCTGACAGGAAAACTGTGGTTAGGCTGGCATCTGAAAATCCCTGAAAAAAGACAAATAAGAGAGAAAAAACCCAGTGGTTTCAGGGGGTGGAAATGCTGCATCACTGGCTGCAGAGGGATAATAAATGGGCTGAGATTCTTGGCCTGTTTGAAGCTTATCTTTGAATTTTGAGGCAGGTTTTCCCCCCTCTGCGTTTGTTTCTTTGAACAGAGAACATGACCTTCACTGAGGGGATGGAAGGAGCGAGAGCAGGAGATGTGAGAGAGGCGGAAAGTTTGAGGTTTGGGGGGTTTTGCAGACCCTGGGCAGCAGCTCTGAGCAGGACAGGGGTTTATTCCTGCTCCTGTGCTCAGGTTGGGATCTGCACCCCGTTCCCAAAGCTGCAGTGGGGACACGTGGGACCCCCTGGAGTGGGCACTGACCCTGCAGGCCTGGACCCCAAATTAATCCTGGGAAAATACAAGTGGCTTGTGCTTCCTTAGCTCCAGAGAGGTCAGGGATGGGTTTCCTTGTCCAGCAGCAGCTGGGACAGGACTTTTGGCAAAGCAGGAATGACCCAGACACAAATCCCAGGTCTCAGGGATGGTTTGAGTGGGGATTTAGTGTTGCTGCCAAATTTACCCCGGTGTAAAACAGGCAATTAAACAGGAAACCATCTAGAGGTGTTTGCTTTAGAACATATATATGACACCAGGAGGATTTTTTAATTAAGGAATTAATTAACAGAAATAAAACTTCAAGATGGTCTAGGAAAAAGCAAATAAAAGGTGCCTGAAGCATGGGAGATATGGGGGAGCTTTCCCGTAATCTGACATCTACCCCTTTCTTTGTAAGCCAGAGAAGGGGAATCATTGTGCAAAATCAGGGTTGGAATGGAAACTCCTTCCTCCATCCAGCCTGATTTTCCCCTCCACATCTTGATCAATATTTTCCCTGCTGTTTCAGTAACTGTAAACTGTCATTCCGTGAGCCCACAAGTTACAACATCCAGTGATGTTTTCAGATACGCTCCTGCTGTTTATTTTAAGGCTATGTCTAAATGTAGCCTTCTAATTGCTTCATGGAAAAACAAGTTTACTTTATGGTTTGAGGGTGTAAGGCTGGGGATCGTATTACTCTGTATTTGTCTAAGAGTGACTATTTAAATGGTTGTGATAAGCTACCAAACCTGCAGAGCTGCAATTAAGACGTTTCCAGAAGTTGTGCCCTGTCAGTCAGCACAAGGTGCAACAGATTTTTGTTAAAATGCTGTGCTGAGATATTGGGAAATTTCCAGAAATGAAATATTTGTTTAATGAAATCCCCTTTTTCACCAGCATCGTAATATCAGGGTTTGGGTTTGGTTGTTTTGTGGGCATTTTCAATTTTTCTTTTGATGTTTTAATAAAAATATGTTTGGAACTGTGATCAAAAGTTTGATGCTTTTAAAAAAAAGTTTTTAAAAAGAGCAGTTAAACTGTGCATTTGAATCCATGTCTATAACCATAATAAATAAAAAGTGAGAAAAATACATATAAACTGATTGAAATAAATATAAATTGACAAAAAAAGAAATACAAAATGATGAAAACTCCTTGTTTTTAAGCAGAATAGAGTCAGTAAAGTGAATGGATATAGAGGTACTGACTGATTCTGTGAAAAGAAATGCAAAAGGAAAATTTGGGTTCAGCTTTTCCAGAATTTGGAATGGAAAAGCAGCAGCTCTCGCTCCCGATCGCAGCCTGCCGCACTCGGCTCTCCCAGCACCGCAAATGAAGATGTTTATTCCAGCTCGCAAGCAGAGCCGAGGAAGATCCTCTTGGCGTTGGCTACAAAGCCATTACGCAGGTGATTAACCCATTAATTTTCAAATGCGTGCGTTGTCAAACACGCCAGAACAAACGAGAGGAGGATGAAAGCAGAGCTCCCAATTACGCCGCGCGGAGGAGTCCGCCCGGATTTCGGGGCCGGCCCTTTCTCTCCCCGTCGGGGGAATTTGGCTGCAATTGCACCGAGCCATTTGCCACATCTGATGCAGCTCCTGCGAGCCCCGCGGAGGATTCTGCTGGCTCCGAGCGCTTTCGAGTGGCGAGGCTGAATCAACCGGCCCCAATTGAAATGGAGATTTGGCTGGATATTGCATTTCCTTGGACTCAGAATGCAAATTGCCGCCGACTTAGACAGATCCAGCTTTGGATGTGGGAACTGCGATTCCGAAGTCATTCAATCAAATGGGAGTCAGGGACCCGCAGCTCAGTTTCTGTTTCAACCGCTGGTTATAGCACTAAGGGCAGGCAATAATCTTTTTATTCTCTTGTCATTGCGTTAACCAGCTTTTAATTTAAGGCTGTGGCACTTCGGGAATGGTTTGAGATCTCGGCAGCAGAGATTCTCCTCTGTGCAGTTGCTGTAAATACATGAGCACGGAGAGATGTGCACACACACACACACACTTAAAAATGTGTCTGGAGTCGGGTCTGAAGGGCTCCTCTGCCGTTGTTTGATGGAGATATAATTGGGAGAATATACAGAGAGATTGTTTGGAGGTAACCAAAGAAACCCTGGCATTACCCATCTTTTAAATCATCAGCTACCTTGAACATGGGTAATAAAACGCATGTTTTCAGAGTGCAGCAAATTGTTTGAAAGACATCGCTCCCAACACATGAAACTCTGGATAACCAGAGTGAATTTTAGGGCTGAAAAAGTTGTTATCAGCTTCTGGTGTTCCCCTTTAAACACAGGTATGTTTTTCCCATTTCATGGCAGATTGGATTGTTTTCAGATCCCGGTTTTAACAGTCCAGAAACTTCAGTGGAACAACAACAACCTAAAAACTAAAAACATTTTCTCTTGCTCCATTACGAACACCTGCACTCAATAAAACAGAATTTCAATCATCACTCTTTTTTTCTTTTTCTTTTTTTTTTTCCTTGTACCGAGACATTCATTTCACTTGGATTGTGGAAGTGAAAAACTCACTGTCGTTTGCATTTCTACTTTTTTCATTCCTGGCACCACAAAACCTGGGAGGCGGTGGTGGGGATTTTAATTATATAAGATAATTCTTTTAATTGGAAAAGTTAATATCCCTCTGTTTATACTTTCGTACATTTTGATTTCTTCTTTAAAAAGTCCTGTTTGTTTGTTTTATAAAATCCAAATTTGGCCTGAACAAGCCCCTAGAAGAGACAGTTAATAAAATTACTGAGTATTTATGCTTCTCCCTAAAGATTGCACAGAGCTAGCAGGAGAATACACAGATGAAGGGGTGTCTGACTCTCTCAAATCCAACACTGGATGATCTCATGTTTCTCCTGTCTTTTCATATTGTTGTTGGAAAGCTTTGCCTAAAAAATCATAAATAAATAAAAGAGGAGATGAGAGTTGGTTTGACTTTCTGACGGAGACACAGAATCTGTGGTGGCCGGAAAATGCTGTTGTTCCCTGACGTCTGTAGGGTCTGTGCCAGTGTCACCCCTCTGCCCCCAACAGAGGACACCCTGCCCCACTCACATCCCACATAGGAACCAGGGAAGGGATGAAGGAAAACTGTTGGAGGGGAAAGAAGTGGAATTGGCTCTTGGAAACAACTTTTTTGCTCCCCATGTTGTGAAACCAGTCCTTCGGTGAAAGTTACAGCTTAGCTCGAGCTGCAAACCCAGGATGGAGCAGGACAGGAGGAGACATGGGGCAGCTGCTTCCCTTGGGAGCAGGCACTGGGGATGAGATGGGAGCTCCCAACCTCTCCCCTCACACCTGGGCAGGGCTCCAGCGGCTGATGAATCCAGCCCAGGGCTGCAGGCAGAGTTTAAAGCCGGTGTGGGGGCACCAGAGGTGAGTGGGGAGCCAGCCCGGCTGTGGGCTGCTGGGGAGAGCTGGAGCTGCTGCTCCTCACACCATCCCACCCCTCCTGCTCCCTTGGCCAGCCTTGGAGCAGGTGCCAGGCTGAGGAAAGCTGCCTGCAAAGCCAGGGAGCAGCTCTGCACCCAGGCTGGAGAACGTGTGAGAACCACTGAGCATCTCCAACACCTCCAGCATCGAGGCAAGGGCAGCAGACGATGCTTTAGACAAACATGATCCGTGTGGGCTCCCAGACCTCATCCCAAACTGCTTTTCCTCCTGAACCACGGCTGGTGTAGGACTAAGAAGGAGCCCTTTGGTTCCTTCAGGACCCTCTGGCCCCTGCAGCAGGAGCTGCACCTGCAGGGACGTTCTGCCCTGGATCCGAGCCCCGGTGGGAACGCGGAGGTGACTCGGGGACAGCGGTACCCCGGGATTTGCTGCTGCTGTTTGCATTCTGCAGAAGCTGCTTTTCTTGGCATCAGCGACTTGAAAGAGAGAACACTTTGCATTTTGCTGCGAATGGAGCTGCAGAGCACAAACACACGCACACAGAAATGGGATTTCACATGCTGGCTTTTCTGCCAGGAAAGAAAAGCAAATGGATAATCACTAACAATAATGTTACACTCGCAATAAACAGTTGCCAGGGAGAAAAGCTTCTTGTGTTTCCCAGAAGGCTTCAGCAACTTTCATATTTATTGAGTATAATCTGCATTTTGCATTATCCTCTTTGAATTCTACCACACCAATAACTCCTCTAATCGTGCCATTAGCAATTCCCTCCAAGGTCTCCTGCCACTTTCTCCTTTATTATTAACAGGTAGATGTTCACAACAAAGACTTTTCCCTCTTTTCCCATAATCACAGATATACTCAGTCTTCAGCTATTTGAAACATGACCAAAGAAATCAAAATCTGGCTGAATAAACTAAGAATTTGTGCTTGTGAATTATGTATTTACACATAGAAAAGAAATGGATTATTCAAAGCACAAATGGAAGTGCAGAAGAAACAAAGGGAGCTTTATCTCTCTGATGCTGTCTGCTCTGTGTTCTGCGGGTTCAGGTGGTACTGGTCATGCTCCAGTGGGAATTTTGGATCATGCAAAGCCTTTGTTACCATTTTAGAGCTTGGGCTGATTAGGCCAGTTGTAATTGGAGTTAGGTCACGACGGGGTTGGCTTTGCTGGCCCTATCCCAGGAATGATGGAGAAGCAGAGCTGGTGTTGGCACTGCACACCAGGGCTGACCAAACTTTCCTGATTGCTGGAGCCCGAGATTCATCCCTCCACAGAAAACTGTTAACGTCGTTTTAAGATGATTTTCTTGGCGCACACGGAGCTGGCTCTCATTGTGCTGTAACGAGCAGCAGCCACCTCCCGAGCCCTCTCCTGCTCCCCCTGTGCAGAGCAGGGCTCTGGAATCCGAACTGCTGCAGATCCAAGCCTTGCCTGGGCTCTTATCTGCTGTGGGCCAAATGAAAATTCATTACTCAGAGCCTCCTGCACGCCGGAGCTCTGGTTGCTGTCTCAGCCTCTGTGTTGTGGCTGGGAACCATCTGGAGTAAATCAAATGAAATAAAACCTCTATTAACTGAACCTTAAATATCCAGAGCTCGCCATTATCACGGTCAAACACCCTGACATTGCAAAAATCTCTTTGCTCGGTACAAATCTCTGCTTCCCACGTTTCCTCACCATTGTCGCTGCTCTCGGGAAGGGACACTGAGCTGCACCCACCCTGAAATATTCTGCACCACGTTTTGATGCAGCACAATTGGGGAAGTTGACCAAAGCCAAGCCACTGGCGGGATCAGAGTCCAGCTACAAACCAAACCCTTAAATCCCAAAATCATTTCTGGGCATCGTGGTCTTGTTAGCACCACTGTTAAAAAACAAAAAACAAGCATTGAAAAAACAATTTGATTTGTCTGTAGGGTAACCGAGATTTTTGCAGATGAGGAGCAGTGGGGAGCTACTGTCCAAGGAGCATTTCAGTGGAATGAGTTGGGGTTGTGCAGTCGGAGGAAAATGCAGATTTTTAATAAAAGCACAGAAAACCTGAGTCAGTATTTTACACAAAGCAAAATCCCTTATAAAAGACAACAGACAAACCTTCCCTGAAGTGCTTCCTCCCCATATTCTCTGCAAGCAGCCACCTCAGAGTTAGCCTTGCAGATTTTTTAAATCTTTTATATCTTAGAGACTACAAATGAAGTTGCTTAAAATGTATTTTGTACGTGCATAGGCAAAGATAACTTACATTAGAAAGAGGGTTATTTTCCAGGGGGAAATTGTGGAAACAAGGCACTGTTGGATATTTCTAACTACCTTACATGGTAGAAAGAGGGAAAGTTATACTAACAGGGATAGAGGAGTTGGGGATTCTTCTCCTCCCTGTTTTGTGAGAGTCTGTGCTAAATAAATCTGTGAAAGAAGTCTCATGGATTTAATTTCATCATCTTCTGAACGAGCATCTTCCAACATCTGCTACATCCTAAAGTGTGATTTATTCTGCTTGTTACAACTCTCCGTGCAAATACATTTATATGGACAAATAAAAATCGTTGCCCTGCTTAAAAAGGCTTGGAACCGATACAATCGACAGAGGAATTAGGAGCATCCAAATAAATTCCCCACCCCTGCGGACCATGGCCGGGACGCCGATGGCATTCACTCCTGAGCTAATATCGGCTCGAAATGCAATCAGAGTCATTGCGATCGCCGTGAAAGAACCCTGAGTGTAATTAAAAAATGGGGGGGGAAAATCCCTGTAACCTTGGAGGGCTGGCTGGAATCCGGGGTGGAATGTGCTCGCTGCCCACCCCACTCACGTTCCGCGCCGTGGGTGAGAGGACAGGGATGGAGGGAGGGATGGAAAAGCACGTTTGGGATGAGGATTTTTGCCGTCTCCAGGTTCCTGCGGGGATCCCCGCGGCTTTGGCAGCAGCCAGCCCCGAGCTCGCAGCCAGCACGGCCGGCCAGGGATGCGACACCGCGGGAGGCAGCGCGGGGTGTCCCTCCCTGGGCACCGGGACAGCCGGAGCATCTCCCAGCTCAGCCAGCGGGCACAGCTAAACCGAGCCCCAAACAGCTGCAGAGTCAGTCCCCATCTTCCTTCTACCGAGTAAAAATAATAAAAGTTCTTAATCTCACTTCAACTTTTTTTTTTTTAAAAAAAATACGAAAAATTAAATTTTCTGTTAAAGAAATGGGGTTCGAGAAGTAAAAAAATCAGCCGGCTGATCTCACGGAGTCTGGCACCCTCACAATCAATTTGTACCAAATCTGAGCCTGTAACTCAAAAGCTGTTTATTGATCGGTTTATTACAGCGTCCGGGATAATCAAAAAGAGATGGGAAATCACGGGAGACAAGCGGCAGTCGCGAAGCTGCGATCATTCAAGGGGGCTCGGGATAGGTTTGGGAAATAATGACGTGGAGCTGAATAGGAAAAAATAACTGACGGAAGAGAATTGTAGCTGTGGAATTGCATCCAGCGTGGGACACATCACACCGCCAATGCGCTGCATAAATAACAGAGTTTTTATAGGAGCTGCCTTTGGGCACGGGACAGTTCCGTGTATTTCACATTCGGTGTATTTCACATTCGGTGCGTTTCGCATCCCGCATTCCCTCTGCATTTCCAGGACTGATGGAAGGCAGCGGGCGAAACACCGAAAACGAATCTATCTGGAAATCGACAAATAAAAATAAAACGCGCCCGTGAAAATAAACCCGGCTGCTTGTTTGTGCAGGGACGTGGGGAGACTCTGGGAATAATCGGGTGCTCCAATCTAAGCCAAAGCAGCAGCTTTGAGCTTCTCACTCTCCACGCATTATTTCCCAGGCTGAGATGAATCATGTTGGCTTATTCATCGCCCAGACAGGCAGGAAGGTGTGAGCGATTATTAGGATTCCCTGCAACACGTTCGATGGAAACCGTTTGCAAATAGACAGAGTCCGGGGCAGAGAGGGGAAAAAAAAAGTGTTAATGACATATATCGTATTTTTTTTTCACTTTCTCTGCCTCTTAAAAATAAATAAATAAATGAATGGAAGTCACCCCTGACGTTCCCCCTCTCTGGGGAGTCTCGGGGGTTCGTGCCTCTGCCCTCGGGGTGTGAGGGACAGGGCGGGAGGGCGGCACTGGGGCCAAACCCTAAAGTATTTTGCCCACGTCTTTTCCAGTGGTGGATTTGGGGGTCCTGTGGAGGCTCCGAGCGGCTCCAGCAGGTGCCCGGGGGTTCTCTCCGTGAGGCCCGATCCTGCGCTTTGGGGGGAGAGGGGTCCGGCCCTGGCGTCCAGGACACAGCGGGACCCTCCGGGGTCCGGGCTCGCAGGGCAGCCCCGGAGTCCCGCATTTCTTCGCAGGCAGGGGCCGTGCATCCCCTCCGAAATCTCCACGCGATCCTCTTGATCGCGAGTTCTCTGCGTGTAAATTTGACCTCTCTACCAGCGCTTTTCTCCCTCGAACCTCTTGTGTTTATTTGAAAAGTTATTACCTTGGCAAAAAAAAAAAATGTTTTCAATCCTTAAGGGCAAAACTGTTAATTGCTTTGAGCAGGAAGACATCTGATCTCTCCCAGCTATCCTCTGCCTCTTGCCAAGCAGAATAAATATCTGCTGGTAAATCAAATACCTGCGCAGAGAGAGGCAGAGAGAACAACCCTCGGCGGGTGCGAAAGGAGAGGCTGGCATCGTGCAGCGAGCACGGCTCGTTGTGCACTCGCTGTCCAAACGAGTGGATGACACCGGTGCGATCAGTGGGGACCACTGTCGGGTGACACAGGGGACAATTAGAACGCGTGATTGCACTTAGTGCAGCTCGGCTCCATCGCTTCCACCTTCCCCGCGCACCGGGAGCCGGGGCAGAGCCCCCCGCCCCCTGCCCGGCTCTGCGGGACGCGTCCCCCCGAGGGATGCTGCGGGAAGGGTCCCCTCGCAAACCCCTCGGAGCTGGCTCCGCAGCCAAGAGCTGTCAGCCAAAACGGCTTCGGGAATCCAGAGGTGGATCTAGATCGAGGCGTCGGTAACCAGCCCTGATCCCTCGGAAGCTCTGATGTTCAGCTCGCTTTAATTCCCTTCTAGCGTCTGGAGATAAACGCGTATTACTGTTAATACAGCGCCTTTCTCTTGGCTCCGGGTCTCATCTGGGGCAAGGCGATGAAACAGTAATCTCCCAGCCTCTGACACATCAAACATTCCCTCGGTGTACACCTCGTTCCGGGGCAAAACTTACACTCGATGCCCACTCTGATTCCATTTTCCTGCCTTTCTATCTCGAGGCAAAACGGGAGCCTTGAAGGATGTCCGCACGCCAGCCTCACGGCGGCTCGTTAAAAAAAAAAATCTCCTGTCTCTAGAAAACGGATTATTAACCAAATCGATCATAAAAGGAGGAGGAATTGCTCGTGAGGTTTTCCCTCCCGGAGAATAAACGCGCCCCCGCTGCCCACGGGGGTTTTGCCCTCCCGAGGTGTCTGTGAAGGACAGGGGCTGGTGCTTCACGGGGACTGGGGACACGGGACATCCTTCGTGTAATGGTCCCGGTGAGCTCCCTCCTGATTTACACCGATAACGGGAGGGAGGGGGATGTTGGACAGCCCCCTCCCCCCAACCCACCATCCCCAGGTATCCCAGACTAACGATGCTGTGGAATTTCGTGGCGGGGATGCTGCTCCCGGCTTGATGGGTACAGGAGCGAGGATGCCGCGGCACTGCCTGCCCGACCCCTCCCTCCGCCTCCAGGCTGGGAAAAGCGAGGCGGAGGTGGGCCCAGGGGTAGCCTGGAGCCCGGGGGAGGCAGAGGGGGAGGCAGAGGGGGAGGCGGAGCTGGCCGGGACGGGCCGTCGCTGCTGCTGCTGCTGCTGCTGGAGCCGGTCAAACTGCACAGCCACTTCCCCCAGGAGCTTCCCTTTCATCTCCCCGCTCCTGGCGCCTGCAAAACAGCCTCAGTTTGTCTGCAGCGTCTCTCTTCCCCCTGCGCTCCCTCCCTCCCCGCCCCGCTCCAGCTGAGAGCCCCAGGACCGGGGCGCCCAGAGCCCTCCCCGGCTCACGGGGCTGATGCTGCAGGAGGGCGGGGGAGAGGCAGAGGGGGACGGGGGGTTGGGGGCTTTCTGGGCGTCCCTGGGACCCGGGCGTGGCCCGCAGAGCCGGCCCGGTCCCGCCGAGCCCCGACGGCCGAGCCCCGGGGACCGCCCGCCACGGGACTGGGGTCTCACCGGGGACACAAAGCCCGGAGCAGGGGAAAGCCCCCGGACTCACGTTGTTTCCTCGGGCTGGGAGAATTCCTTGCTGGTCTGAGGCTGGGCGGCAGCTCTGGGATCCTGAATAGGGGGCAAAGCCTTAATTCCTAGAAATTTCTCCAAACCCCGTCTCGGCGAGGTTTCTGTGCGGATCCTCAGTACCGTGTGGGGCTTCATCCTCTGATGTTTAACTGACAGCAGGAGGATGAAGGAGGGGAGGGGTGAGAGAGGAGAGAAATCTCCAGGTTCTGACTTTAGGCAGAAAATTCTCCAATTTCGCGACGGACCGAGGCTGAAGAGGGAAAACACCACGAACAAACCCTGCCATGCTTTGCTATCCCAGGCGCCACTATGGCACCCAAAATTCGGCCAGACCGGGCTGGATGAGCCAACTTGTGCTCCGTGTTTCACAGCACCGAGAGCAGCTTGTCCTTTCATCCCCTTTTTTCCTCCGGCCTCCCAAAGGATGGCAGCGCAAAGGAGCCTCTCCAAGCCCAGGGGGACGGAGCTTGCACACCCAGGCCACGACCGGGCACCCGGGGAGAGAACCGGCACCCAAGGGACGTGCTCGGTGTCACCATGACCCCGAGCTGTCGCTCCCCAGGCGCCCTTCCAGCGGGCGTTGACTTTGGGGGCGCGGTGTAATTATCTGCGGCATTTTCAGCAGCCCCACAATGGCTTTCCACGGGCGGTGCATTGTTCCTGACACACAGACATTGTTCCTGCGTGTCCATCAATTCTCATTTACTTGTCACGGTGCAGGAAGCATGGAGAAGGGAAAGGAAGGGAAAGGAAGGGAAAGCGGGGGAGAAGAGGGACAAACTCAACCCCACTGCAGCAGCAGAGCTTTGCAAGGCCGGGGCTGCCTGGCTGCTGTCTGTATCTCCCAGCAAAGACATGAACCCTGTGAGGAAGGAGAAGTGACAAACTGGGGCTAGCAGAAACAGCTGGAGAGGCACCAGTTTGTGGAATTAGCTATTATTTTCACCCTCGGAGAAAAGCCCGAATCGGGACTCTGCCGGCTGAGATGTTGCAGCCAGTCTGGCTGGACTGAGGCAGTGTAAGAAGGCATCACTTCTCTTGGCAGATCTTTAATCCTTAACCCATCGAGGTCTGCAGTAACACTGCCAGCAATCACTAATGAGTGTGCAAACCCTGCTATTAGCCCCGCTGATGAGTGGGGTTTTGTAACACAGCTTCTCACACATGTCCTCCCACACTCCTTCCCACACGGCAATCCCGTGCCCCGGTCCCAATTTGCTCTCCCTGGCACCGGGCGAGATGCTATCAGGGCTGGGGCCGCTCGGGTATTTGGTGGCTGACCGGTGGGGACGGATGACCAGGGCTTTAAGGGGTTGGGAGGACCCCTGGGCCCAGCACAGTGCACTCCATACAGCCCCATCCTCAAGCTGGGAAATTGCAATTTGCAAGGCTGGGGACTTCCAAAACTGCTGCTCCTGAAAGCCAGGAGTCCAAGCCGAGCAAAAGACGAGCTAATGAAATCTTCCACGTTTTATGGAAGGGATATATCCAAACATTCATGGAGTAGAGTCCTGAATCCGTGCAGGACGGAGCCCGCAGCTTTGTCTGAGCTGCCCCTGAAGTCGGGGCTTGGGGAGAGGAGTTGTGCCTCTTGTCTTCTCAGGGTGTTTTTCAGTGGCTCTAAAAAACCCCTAATTTATAAATTATAACACCAAAACAACTCCCAGACACTGCGCACCCTGGACGTTGAAAAACGAACACACAAACAAAAACCCAAACTAAACACCTGAGAAAGTTGTGGGCACAGCATGAAATAACGCCCGGCGCAAGATTAAAATAATTATGAAAAGAACAATATGTATTCACTTTTATCCGCGCTGTAATTAGAAAAGCTTTTTAAAGAATACTCTTTATTCATACCACTGGTAGGAAGTCAAAAAGTGAGAGAATCGCTTTCATAGTACTGGTTTGATATGACTTTTAATTAAGGGCTGCGTGCCCCTAATTTATTAAAGCTCATCTATTCATCACGTGTGTAATTGACGCTGGAAAAAAAAAAATAATTACAGATCTAACCTCTGCAGAGTGGTTTTGCCCGACTTGGGTCCTGCTGCCGTGGAAACGCAAACAAGAAAAAATTTGGATGAAAAAACAGCGGCGCCCGCGTTTCTCCGCGAGAGCGTTTGGCTACGCGGGGGTCCGCATCCCTTCTCCTTCACCCCGTAACCCCTCTCCCTCATCCCGTATCCCTAATCCCGCATCCTGTATCCCTAATCCCGCATCCCCAGACCCCGCTCCTCCGGGAAAGGGACTCGTTTTTTGGGGAGATGGAGGGAAGGGGCGGACAGACCCCGCTCCGGGAGGGTCGGCGGGGCGGGGTGCGGCGGTCCCCGACGAGGCGGCGGGGGACCGGGATGAGCCCCGGGGGTGCCGGGATGAGCCTGGGGTGCCCCGGGAGGAGCCGAGCCGGCGGCGGGGGGGTGGGCAGAGCCGCCCTCTTCTGAAGTTCCCTCTTCGCCTCATCATCAGCCTTAATTACGGCGGCGGGTTTTTATTTTTCCCCCCTCGCTTCGGTGTGATTACAGCCCTGCACGGCTCCCTCGCGGCCGCGCTCGGCGGGCTGCCCGTGTGTCATTAACCCCTAATTGGCACCGGGGGGGCCGGCCCGGGAACTCCCCGCGCCGCATCACCGCCAGCGGGGCCGCCTGGGCCCGCCCCCCGCGCGCGCTCAGCCAATGGGATGAGCCCCAGCGTTACGTCACGCGGCACGGCGGGCGCCGATTGGCCGGCGGGGCGGCTCCCCCGCTCGCCAAAGGAGGACAGCGGCGGGGAGCCCCAGAGGGGGAAAAGGGGGGCGGCCGGGCCCGCTCCGCCGCACTCGCCGGGCAGCGCCAGCTCCGCCGCACCGCCATGGCTTCCCCTCACAAGGCCAAGGAGGTTTTCTCCTCCGACGAGGAGGGCCCGGCGGCCGGCGCCGAGGAGCACCACAAAGTCAAGGTGTCGAGCCTGCCGTTCAGCGTGGAAGCGCTCATGTCCGACAAGAAGCCCCCACCCAAGGAGCCGCCGCTGCCCGCGGCCGGCGGCAGCGCCGATGGGGCGGCCGTGGGCACCTCCAGGAACCTGCTGCTGGCGGGCCACGGCTCCCGGGACGCGCACAGCCCGCCCGGGGCGCTTACAAAAACCTTCGACACCGCCTCGGTCAAGTCGGAGAACTCGGAGGACGGCTCGTCCTGGATCCCGTCGGAGGCCGGGAGATATTCCCCGCCGCCAAGTGAGTGCCGAGCGCCCGGGAGCGGCGGGGGCGGGCGGGATGCGCTGGAGCACGGCGATAAATGCTCGTAGATCCCATATTTTACCTTAGATTTTATATCCTATATTCCCATCCCGGCAAGTGCTCGAGGATAGGTTGGATGGGGCCCTGAGCAAGCTAGTCTAGGGGAAGGTGTCGCTGCCCATGGAAGGAGATGATTTTAAGGTCCTTTCCAACCTAAAACCTTCTGCGATTCCATGATCCTTTTATAAGTATTCATATAGGTCTAATTTTTAGGTATACGTTACGTATTTCTTCATCTATTTATTACGGTTATATATTATAGAGTTATATATTTCTGTACGTGACTACACGTCTGTATATAAATATATACCGCCTTCAAAGCCATGGAAAGATCAGAAATCAGCAGGGACCAGCTCCCTTTCCCGACTCACGGCCCCCTGGCAGACAGTTCGTCCGTTTATATTATCCCGTTGCAACAACTGGAATTTCTCCCTGTTCCCTTCTCCCATCCGCGGTGCGCAGCAATCTCTTAAACTCGGGAACTCTCCCTTCCAACCTTGAGCTGGCTCCGCGCTGGCTCCCGGCGCTGGGTCTGTCCCCCCATCGCTGGTTCCAGAGCCTGTCAAAGTTCCCCGGACTGGTCCTGACCCCTTTAGCCCCCGCGATCCCTCCCGACCCCGTCCCCCGCCTTAGGGACACTCGGTCCGGAGGTGACCGGTCACTCCTGAAAGCCTTTTGCAGTCCGAGCGGCGCTGAGCCCCGTTTCGCTTTCCGTGCGATCCCTTAAAAACAAACAGGAAAAAAAATTGCTTTTAAGTTTAAAAGCCATTTAACATCCTTCAGGAGAAGGGGAAAGAGCATCCCGGCCGTGCCAGGCTTCCTGCCTTCCCATGGCCGGGAAGCTGCACACCTGTGTCAGGATTTACCCGCTCTCCTCCGCGCATCCCAAACTTGCCTGGTGGAAATTAAATACTCGGCTTTATTTAAGGTAGACGCTTTACATACGTGAACAATCTCACGGAATTTACTCCTCAATCTAATATTGCAAGACGAAAGTTATTAAAGCTATTACAGCTTTCCTTATTTTTTTTTCTTTAACAATAATTTCGATTTGGCTTTCATCCACTTCCTTTCCTTTATGATAACCCCGAATTAATTTGATTTCTATCGTGCTGGGAGAGGGCAGGAGGAAGGCATCCCGCCCGTGGCATGCCCTATGTAGCTCCAGTTCTTAATTTTCGTGTACCCCAAGTGTGCTGGAAAAACATGAAAAGAAGCGCGTGCCCCTACTTGGACCCCTTCTCTAAATCTGTCCAGAACCCAGGCTCAGACACGGCCTAATAATCTCCCTCTATGTTTTTCCCCCCTTCGAAATTCCTCCTCTTTATCTTTGAAAATTATTCGTTCTCGGGATCGGCGAAATAGTTTTGTAAAGGACTTCGGTAGCTGGGAGTTCCCATGACTTTAGAGGAATTTGGGGAGAAAACTGAGGATCAGGGCAGGGAAAGTCCTTCGGCCTCGACCATTTTCCTGATTTCCCACCTCGGCAGGAGGCAATGACCGATTCTCCCGCAGGAAAAGCGCTTGTCCATGGAGAGCTTTGGCATTAAAAACAGCCCCTCGATTTATTATTATTATTAATATTAATATTACGGGTGGGACGAGCTGGGGGGAAAGCCGTAAAAGTCAGAATTTTGAGGAACACGGAGAGAGAACCCTCTCCAAACGATGATTTTTGTCCGATATTGGTCAGGAAAAGAAGGATAAAGAGAAAAAAACAGCAAAACAAATCAGTGAGGGCTTGGGGACTGGCACGGGATAAACGCGAGTCCGGGGGCTGCGGTGGCGACGGTCCCTGCTGCTTATCAGAGCCTGGCAGTCCCTCGGGGAGCGGCGAGGGAAGAAGCCTGGGAACGCCGGGGTGTATCCCGGCGGGAATATTTCCCGGGATTTCATGGAAAAGCGTCTTTCTGCGGCTTCCCCCGTGCGCGGCAGGAGCTGGGACGGGTCGGGCTCCCCGAGAGTCCCGGGGGAAGGCGCTGGGACACGGAGCCACGGCCACCCCTCCGAACCCTGTCCCTGCTGAGGCTGGGGAGAGCTTCGCTTTGGGAAAAGAAAGGAGTTGGGTTTAAAAATAGCGTGGAACAGCGGGGTGAGCGGCAGGGAATTCAGGGCCGGTTTGCTGTAGTTTTAATTTAGTGCAGTTTTAGCTGTCACGGTGAGCACCTGAATTATTAAAATGCCCTGGTGGGATCACAGGCCAATATTTGACAAGTTGTTTCCTAAAAAAGCTTTATTTTTGGCTTTCAGTATCCAGAAGAAGAGCAATAAGAGAAGTTTAATTTTTTTCTGCTGTAACTGTTTTCTCCCTCCCCTTTCTGAACTTTTCAACGATTCCCTCGTGGGACTTTTTAATTGCATGATACGTGCTTAAACATCTTCTTAGTCTGGCTTATTTTTAAAAATAAAAGAGCAACGAGTCCAGAAAACCCAAAGTGCAAATACTGACAAGTGTTGGAAGCAGACACCACAGCGTGAATAAAACTCTTCGAGCAGCCTGGGTGTCACTCGCTGTGTCCAGCCAGGGTGACTTGTCCTGTGCCCTGGGAGAACAAAACACAGCCAAATTACCGAGCTTTTGAAGTCAGCTGCCTGCTTTTTAGTTATTCTTTAGATTGCAAAATTATTAGTGAAGTGCTAAATTAATCTAAAGGCAAGTCAGCGCTCTGCCATCCCGGGAATATTGCCTAACCTGGCTGGGGTTTAAGGCAAGCACAAAAGGATTTCCTGGCTTTTATTGGCTACAAAATGCTGAAGTTTTGTCTGGCTTTTGTTTTATTTTTTAATTGGCAAATGCCATAAAAGCTAAATGTTTAATTAAAAGAGCTCTGCTTTCTTGTTTGAGTTTTTGTTGGGGGTTTTTTATACTGGCTGATAATCAGAAAATACCCACTGAAAATCAAAGTTAATAAGCAGAGGAAAAACTTGATTTGGAAGAAGAAACAGCAAGGAAAAATGTCCAGTTAGCGAAACCACAAAAATTGTCAGACCTTCTTCAGCTGTCACTTGTGCTTAGTGGGGAAATCCTGGAGCAGGGCTGGGCTCTCCTCTTGCCCCACTGTCCTTTTGGGAATCTCCTGCTTTTGTGGTGTTTGTCCTGTGCTTTCCTGGAGTTGTACTGGTTTGTGTGCTCTAGACCCCAAAGTGACCTGTGAATCCTCTGTCCCTTTTGAAATCGCTGAGGCAAAATTTCCCCTCCCAGCACATCAGCTGAAGTGCTGTGGATTTAAGTCTGGCCAGGAGAAGATTTCCAGAGCCCCCTTGCCAAAGGATCCCGTGTTTGGAGGGGCTCACTGGGCCACCCATCAGACATCCCTGCAGAGCTCTGGGGCGTCCCTGCTGTTGTGATAACCGGCCTTTCCCTTCCTTGCAGGACACCTGAGCCCCACTGCCTGCACCCTGAGGAAGCACAAGACGAACAGGAAGCCCCGAACCCCGTTCACCACTTCCCAGCTGCTGGCTCTGGAGCGCAAGTTCCGCCAGAAGCAGTACCTGTCCATCGCCGAGAGAGCCGAGTTCTCCAGCTCCCTCAACCTCACAGAGACCCAGGTCAAAATCTGGTTCCAGAATCGGAGGGCCAAGGCCAAGAGACTGCAGGAGGCCGAGCTGGAGAAGCTCAAAATGGCAGCGAAGCCCATGTTGCCGTCGGGGTTCAGCCTCCCTTTCCCCATCAACTCCCCCATCCAGGCTGCCTCCCTGTATGGGACATCCTACCCCTTTCACAGACCTGTGCTCCCCATCCCGCCCGTTGGACTCTACGCCACTCCCGTTGGATACAGCATGTACCACTTATCCTAAGAAGATCCGACACAGACTTCCTGGTGGATGCTGTCCAGCCCTGAGAAGGCACAACCCCAACCAGTACTGGCCATTCCTTCTGCACGCTTCTGTCTGGCATCCTGAGTGTCTGGGAGTTTGCTACGGGTTGGGCGTCTCCTGAGAATGCTCTGAGCACGCAGAGTCTGCTCCTCAAAACAAAAAAAAAAAGGCATAAAAACCGACCAAAAAAAAAAATTGAGTAAATGTAGGGGTTTTATCCAGTGCAAGTAAAACTAGGTTTAAAAAAGAATGGGTGAAAAAGCAATTTTATCATATGGAGGCAGAAATTCCCTGACACCTTCCTGGCGGGGCCCAGCACGGGTTTGAAATAAGAGGGGTGTGTGCCCTCTAGCCACGATCTAAGTTGCCATCACTTCACATGGGGGGCAGGGGGGAGGGAAATAAAAAGGTCTAATCCAGGTTTTGTTGTTTGGTTGTTTTTTTAAAGACAGCAGAGCCCGTAGCTAGAGACGTGTAAATAGAAACTGGAGCCGGTAGAGTCTCAGTGAAGTTCAGAGCCAGCACATCCCTGCATTTCTGGGGGGAGGGCGAAGTTTTGCATCCCAAACCTTGGCGAGATGAGCAGCAGGGCCCCTAAATGTAGAGCCCAGCTTTCCCCACCACGGCTCCTGTAATGCCTTTATGTGTATAAATAGCTTCAGCCTTTGTAAAGCACTGGGAGGGGAGGTGAAGAGCAAGGGAGGGTTCTTAGGCTGGTTTTTCTCTCTTCCTATTGGCATGCTTAGGAATTTTTGGCCGCAGCCAGGTAATCTTGGCTCTGCAGTGCTCTTGGAAAACCAGGGGAGAGGGGAGGAAAACATGGGTTGTTCCCATAAAGGATTGTTGAACCCTTCTTGGGGGGTGTTCTGGGGTTTCTGTTAGTATTTGCCACAGCCTGTGTTAAACAGAACCCCCTGAGTTTTCTTCCATTCTAAGGATGCCAATAGAAGTGACTCGTGCTTCAAGCCCCTCTAAAGAGAGATCCAGGTGCCACAATCAGCCCCACGAGCAGGACAGTGGGGTGATAGAGACTGTGTGACCTCTCTGTCCCCGTGGGAGCTCTGGCAGCAGCTTCCCCAGGCTTCTCCTTGTAACTCTTGTATTATGTGTATTACTCTTGCTAAACTTTATGAGGAAGTAACTCCTGAGGCTGTGGAGCACTGAAGTCAGAGCTTCTCCTGGATTTATTTTCTTAGCATGCTGTTGTGGAGGAAAGGAAAGAAACAAACAAAAAAAAATCAGAAAAAAATGGAAAGAGGGAAAAAAAAAAAAAAGCCACGAGGTTTTGCTGGTTTTGGTTTGTTTTGACCCGGGCATTGATGCTGCCTGGGCCCCACTATAGATTAACTTCCTCTCTCCCTTCCCCTCACCCCTGATCTCCCATTATAGGAGAATCCCTTTGAAAGGGATGCCTTGTACAATTTTATATATTTTATTGAAGATTTATTATTTCTTATCTCTTATTTCGAATTAAATTAAAAAAGAAAAAACGTGTTTAATCGCGTGTGGGTCTGTTGGTGTTTGGAGTCCTTTGAAAGGTGCCTTCTCCCCGTGTGTGTTTTGCACTGCTGGGTCAAGTTCAAAGGAATGTTTGGGTTGCCTCCATGATTATTTCCCCTTTCTCGATCTGATTTAAAGCCAAATTTGCAGCGCGTGAAGGTGAATTGCAAGTCAACATTTCGGAGTCAAAAGCCAAAGCTTTTATGAGGTTTCCTTGTTTTTAACAACCTCTTTTAGGCGCCTCTGTTCTTTACAACACTGTGCTCCGGTGATGTTTCCATCACTTTCAGCTCGTGTCCCTTTCCCTTTCCTTGGGAGCTCTCCCCTCGACTCCACCTCAGCTCCGTGCTTTAGAGGGAGACGGATCTCAACTCCCGAAGGATTTGGAGGGGAATTTGGGACAGGTAAAACCTGGCAGGGGCCCTGCAGTGCTCCAGCTGCATTTCAGGGCACCAGGGTGCTGCTCTGTCGCAGTTTTGGGGCCAGGCTTAGAGAGCAGGCGCTGGACCTCCCTCCCCTGGTGAGGGGGGCTCGGGTAAGAGGAGCCGGGGGGACCCTGGCACACCCGAGTGCCACCCCATGGAAATGTTGTTGCAGGGGGGCTATCGGGGTTGAGGGGGTGTGGGGACAAGGTGTGTTTGGCCCATGCCCGGGTGTGTTTGCCCCATGCCCAGATGTGTTTGCCCCATGCCCAGATGTGTTTGGCCTCTTCCCGGGTGTGTTTGCCCCATGCCCAGATGTGTTTGGCCCCCTGCCCGGGTGTGTTCGCCCCCTGCCCGGGTGTGTTTGCCCCCTCTGGGGCTTCTCCCGGCCGCATTGTCCCCGCTCCGGGCGTGCGGCTCTCGCAGGCACCGCGCTGCCGGCACCGCCGCTGGAAGCACCGGGAATTCTCCCGTCCCACAGGCTCCCAGCCACATCCCGGCTGCCTCAGCATCCCGCCGGGTCGGGAAGAAAGGGGTCGGGGAATCAGACGCTTGGCGAGCCGGGCTGTGGGGAGGGGGTGCGGGCTCGGGGAGCGCAGGGACTGGCGGAGCTCGCCCTGCTCACCCCTCTCCCGACTCCCAGAAAAACCCCTGGTGCCCTTCCCGCTTCGCAGCCGTGGGGAACAAAGCTGGGGGAGCCCAGCCTCCACGCAAACTCTTCAAATTAGAATTTACCGCCCCATAAAAACGGGAGAAACCCGCTTCTTTCCCGGATTCCCTTTTCCCGAAGCATCATCCCCCGAAATGCGGGGCGAGGCGAAGCCCCCTCGGCCCTGTCCTTGCCTGGCCGGTTGTCCCGAGTGCTTCCTTAGCCGGGCTGGGCTATAAATAAACCAGCGGTGTTTTTTAACCTTCGGTATAAATCAGCTGTGTCAGGGATTACAGCTAAATCTTTTTGCTGGAAATTCTTTGAGCGCAGGAGCTTTGCGTGTGTTATGATAGATCCCTAAATGGATACAGATTTATTGCGGCACACAAGGGTGTTGAAGGAAAAGCTTCCAAATCTCGGTTACAACCTCTGCTCTGGGAAAGGCAGGAGGGATCCGTGACACCTTCCCGGAGCCTGCGGATGGCATGACAATTCACCCTGCGCCCATTATTAACTTGTTCCAATTAAAGCCTTCAGAAAGGCCGAGTTAATTGAGTATTATATTTTATTAGGAGGGAGGTGTCAAGCTTTACTCATGAGACTTCATCATCGTCCTAATGGGAGCTGCCCCGCAGGCAGATCTGTAACTGAATAAATTACAGCGAGGCAGGGAAATCAGAATGCTATCATTAAAAGCGATGCACTTACTGAAATTCCTCCCCCACTTTCGCAAGAGGCTGGGGAGGTGTGGCTTTAATTAGTTATTTTAATGCAAAGTTAAATTGTTCCCAAAGTATTTTCTGACACAAAGCAGATGCGATGATTAGAAGTTGAGTGAGACTGAAAGGAGTTGGCATCTGTTCCAGGTACATCTATATATTTTAAATTCCCAATAGAAAGTGAAAAATAATTAGAGCAATAAATAATAAACATTAAAAACAACGCGATAAATTATCCCGATCCTTAAAACGCGGACTTGCTGAGCGGCGGCTCAGGCCAGCCGGGCACAGCGCGGCTCTCCCGGGACCTTCAGTCACCGGGGATGGATTTGTCGACATAAACATTTGGGATTGCGCTTTTGTGCCCCGCTCCGGCCAAGCGCTCATTACCTAAAGCCACGGGTGCTCCGAGCCTGCATTTCATGTTGTCACGTTGCCTTGTCAGAGCCCGGAATTCCTGCGTTTTATGGCCAAAGAGGAAAACTGGCTGGCTGCGAGCGGCGTGCCGCGGAGAGCGGGGGGATCTCTGTGCTGCGGCCCGGGGGCTGCGGGCACCCAGCGACCCCCGAGCCGCGGGCCGGACCTCGGGGATGGGGATGGGGACGGGGATGAGGATAGGGATGGGGACCGGCTCCCGACACCTGCCCCGCGAAGCCCACCCGGGGCTGCGGGGGGCTCAGGTGCCCTCCAGGCCGGGCAGAGCCCCGCAGCAGCAGCCCCGCAGCCGCATCCCGGCTCCCAGCCCTGTCCTGATGCTCGGTTCCACCGCCCCGGGGGTTCACACGCACCCCACTCCTCTCCGGAGCGGGGAGCTGGATATTCCACATCTGCACACAGTGTCCGTGCCTCTCACACGAGTGTCACAAACACTCCACTGTCCCGTTCCCGCACACCTGGGGCTCTGCAGGATTTTGGGGTGAGTGCTGGGCACGCACTGCAGGAGGAGGGGAGCCCACGGAGGGGATGGATGAGAAAGAACGACCAGAAAGCGCCAAACTCTGGGGCCCTGCGCCTTCGGAAGGGGCTCCAAGCCACGCACTCGTGCCCTGGCTGCGTACAAATAGCCAGAGGATCCGCGGAACAGCCGCGGCGGATCCACTCCCACCCCCCTCGGGGCTGCTCTGAGAGAGAAGTGAGCATTTTGCTCTCTCTAAAGTGTATTTCTCCTCTCTATTTGTCCCCCGTTTAGCATCCCCGAAGACTAACGTGGATCTCTATTAAAAAAAAATTAAAATCATTAAAAGCACACACACACACAAAAAAAAAGTCTCCCCAAAGAAATAAACCCCAGCATTCCGCCAGTGTGACTGTGTTCCTCCCGTCCCTACGCTCCCTATCAGCCACGGAGACTCCAAAATGCCTTTTCCGGGGGTCACTTTTGGAAGTTAACCTACTTTCGGCAGCGCCCACATTCTTGGCGTAGGAAGCCTCTCTCGCAAAATAAAAACAAAGAGGTTATTCCGATATTTTTTTTCTTTTCCCTTTTTCCATTCCAGAGCAGAGGGGGCATATTTTTCCAGTGAAAAGCGTGAGGGATCTCAGGGAAACTGC
>VZTH01017551.1:102098-279266 GCA_013397815.1 Aleadryas rufinucha | reverse complement strand
TGAGGGGTGTTAAAATCCGAGCTCCGCCGCCTTCAGCCATTCTCGCTCCAGCTCGGGTCACTTCAGCCTCTTAAAAAAAAAAAACAACAAAAAAACAAAAAACCAAAGAAAAACAAAAACAAAAAACAATCAAACAAAAAAACCCCCACAGAAACAAAACAAAAATCCAGCCTTGGCTGAGTTTTAGAGGAGGAGACACTTACGGATTTATTTTATGGGCTGACCAGGACTGTTCTCCCTGCCCCCTTCGCCGTTAGCTCGGCTCCTTTGCAAATCTAATCTGCTCGGCTCCTTTGCTATTTTTCATGTTGGACCCATGCGTTTCTCCTCTAAGCCTTTCTCCTTTTTGATGTAGCGAGTCAATTGAAGAATGTTGGTCTCGGTTATCAATCACCCAGCTGGGGCTTAAAGGGCTCGGGCTAATCAGATTTAATTGCTCATGTAGCGCCACTCCTGCCCTGGGCCACGACCGACTTGCTCAATTAAACCCCAAATACCTGCAATCAATAAATAAGGAATGACAACACGTTTAAGGGATTTATCCAGCAAAGGAATTGAGCTGGAAAGAGATTACAACAGAAAAAGGCCCTTTTATAATTAAACGTACACCTCTCGCGGAGGGAAAAGCTGTGTTTAAGGAAACAAAAAAAGGAAGAAGAAAGGAAGAAAAGATAAAAAAGAGATCTTGTTCCCTTTGCAAAGGGGTGATGCGGGCTCTGCCTTCCGCGAGGCCATTCCCGATCACTTATTCCCTTATTTTTGGTCCAGGAAAGTCCGGGATCTGCAAAGCCCGCCCCGCTCCCCTCTTTTCCCGTCCTTTCCCAGCAGCCTGCGGCCACCACCCCAGCTTTCCTCTCAAATCCGTGTTTTTTGTTTAAATCCCCAGGCTAACGGAGTGAGGCGTCATCGTTTCTGACACCGGGAAAATGTTAGTCCCGATTTCCTTAAAAAAAAAAATAAAAGGGAGGGAGAAGATTTGCTTTTGTAGCTTCTTGTTGGGAACACGGTAGTAATTGGCTGAGATCAAATAACGCTGAACGAGCATAAATAATCGTTTTTGGCATGTTTGCAGTTCCTTTTTTTTAATTTTTTTTTTTAAACTTCTCTGAAAGTGGGAGATGAAAAAAGAGCTCACAGTTAATACCAAAACACATTACTTTGGATCATCCAGGCACACTCTTGTGCACCATTTCTGCACCAGCAGCTGCTGTCTTTTATTGAGATTGGGTTGTAAAACTGCCCCGTCAGCAGATCTGCTGTCAGAGCTCATGGAAGGAGCACCAAGGGAAAAGGGAACAGAGGGAGGAGAAGCTGGTGGCCAGCCCAGAGGGATCTGGGCACTCCTGCTCTGCAGTCCTGCTGCACCCAGGGGGATGTGCCAAAGATTTTGGGTTGCAGAGTTTTGCTCAGCTGCACTGGGGGCCCTTCATATCTCAGAGCTCTCTGCGCTCCTGGGGGAAACAACCCCACCAAGCTGGGCAGGAACCCAGGGACCAGGGTGGGGTGTTGTCTCATTCCCCTAACCCCAGGATCCCAAAGGTGGAGCTGGAACCACTGCACCACCCAACTCAGCAGCTCTGGGCAGGATTTGAGCTGGGTGAACAGGTCAGGGGGAATTGTCCACCTGGGGAGTTCCTCTCCCTCTGCACGTCCCATCCACTGGGAGCTCAGCTCCGAGCTTTGCTGCAGTTAAGCCTGGCTGGTGGTGGCTCAGCAGGGCTCATGCCCTGCCCTGGGGGGTGCTGGCAGGACACTGGGGCCGTGCTGCCTTCCCATGGCTCCCACTGGGATCCAGCCTGTCCCTAATGCAAACCTACCAGCAGCGGTGCCGCTCCCGAGCCACGTTTGGTGGCTGCTCTGTAAGACAATCTTTGTGGGAAGTGAAGGTAAAAATCTTCATAGAAGTCAAGGTGTTGATTAAAAAAACTCCTCAGCTGTCAAGGGAGTATTTCTGTGAGGACTTCTGTTTGTTTGTTCCTTAGCTTGGTTTCCTAAGGAAGCCAGGATTATATGATCAAACTGTTACAGCCTTTTGAACTCGTGGGCCAACTCCAATCAAAATTGACAAGGGGGCAGAGGTCTCAGAAATAATCAGGTTGCTGTGATTTTCCTGAAAATAGACTGCTGGATAGCAGGGAGACAGATCCTGTTAAATCCCTGCTAAGGCTGTAACCAGAGCTCAGCTCTTAAACACCAGAGAAGCTAAATGGGAGTGAGCACAACATCCCAAATATCCCAGCAGCTTTCGCCTTGGCTCCCAGAGACCAGCAGCTCTGAGACACAAGGACCAAAGGTAACGTGGTTTGTGCTTGAGGGAATTCTTATTGGTTGCATTTATTCATCTTTGCCGCTTTCTGGACCAATCTGCCCTCTGACTTGGAGAGCAGCAGAACATCAAAGGGTGGGTTTAGGCATTGGAAGAGGTTTTGGGAGAGTTCCCATGCTGTGGGATGGCATTATCCACAGCAGCAAGAGCACAAACACCTCCAGGGTCTTTGGAGGAAGCCTGAGGCTTGGTCCTGGCCCAGGAGTTTGGGGATGAGTGCTCCATGAGTTTGTAGAACAGAGCTTTGCCCTCACTGCTGTCTGTGTTCGCTCTCTGAGTGGAAAGCCACGTTGTGTTCTTAACAGGTTGATCCAAATCCTCTCGAGTAGCGAGGAGGAGAAGAACGAAAATCCTCCCAGGTTCTTCGACGAGTCTCAAAGCAGGCTCTAGATATTTTTTAAAGTGGTCAAATAGATCAAGGAACAAATGAAACAGTTTTATTTGAACTCTGAACCTCCAGCCAATGGCTTTGCCTGTGGCTCTCAGTCTAGCCTGAAAAGCAGATCTATTAATTCCCATTTGACACAACAAATATCCAGCTGGATGCTGCATGGCATCCTTGATTTTGAGGTTGGGAAGTGGTGCCACAATTCCACATTCAGCCAGAGGATGCCAGTGGGAAGGGGGGTGGTACTGGGCAAATAGACCCATCCCTGGGAGACATTTGACTTCCTAATTCAGAGAGAATCATCCTGCACTGCTCCAAGAGAAATGAGGCCTTCCCTGGCAAGCCCAGTGGGGAATGAGACATTTCCTCCCTGCTGGTGCCAAGTCCAACTGGGCCAGTTTGGAATCAGCCACGTTGCCAGCTCGGGGCTGTGTCAGAATCTGAGCTGTCATTTATGAAAATAAATGGGTTTGTTGTCATTGAAAAGGCTCCCAACACAACAGATTTTGTGAGCCTGGACAAAACTTAGGTCTTACAGTGCCCTGGGGAGAGAGAGGTTTTTTATTCCATGTCGTTGCACTGTTAACTCTGAAGCCCAAGGAAGGATTTCACCAGCCACAGGTGTTCAGGAGCTGAAGAATCTCATGGAATGGCACCTCCCTTTCACATCAGACATGGCCAAATTTGGCATAAACAAAAGGAAAACTTAGGAAAAATAGAACAAGGGAAAACAAATATGATTGGATTCCTTCCAGCTGCCTACACATACCCCAGCAATCCCTTCTGGCAGATCCTTTTTTCTTCCCAGATCAGACCATTTCCCTTATTTTAAGATTTTTGCCCTTTGAGGTGGGTGGGCAAAGGGAAGGAGAAGGGATGAAAACAGGGAATGCCATGAAAGTCTGTTGTAGACAAGACTGGAATAATCTAAGAGCATTGCAAATGCAGAAAATGTATGAGATGAGACAGATGGAAATGCCACATGGAGTTAGCCAAGGGCTGGCCCCACCAGGACACAGAAATTGGAGTGGGAATGAGTTTGTGAAGGAGTAACAATGGCCAAAGGTCAAATTACACAATGTGAAGGGGAGTCATCCATGAATTTAAACATAAAAATTCCCCTCAGTTCCTGAACTAGCCAATTTATACCGAATTTCTGTCCTCCAGGGCACACCAGCAAGAAAACCTGAACATATTACAGCCAGTGTTGGTACATTCTAACGTGGACTTCACACATGTTCATGTGTGATGAGGTAAGACCCAGTCCTCCCTCTAGTTTTGATCCTGAACTGGGAAATGTGAGAGCACAGCATCTGCAGAGTGCTGGGTTTTTCTTCCATGTCTCTGCCTGAGAGATTTTGCATGTTTTAGGAGAGAAGAAATTGTCCACGAAGCTGTTTCCCAGCAAGATTTGGTCTGTCCAGAACAGCAAGAACATAAAGAACAGCTACTGGGAAGCACCACGTGCTGATGTTGTCATAGAGGAAAAAATGTCTGCTTAGAAACCCCAATCCACTCTCTTTAAGGGATGTAATTTACTTTTGGGAGCTGGAAGAATGTTTTCTGCTCTGTAGGAGGACAGATCCCTGGAATAAAGTCAGGGGAATGAGGCTCTGGTATCCCTCTAAGCTCTGGGGATCTCACTTATCAGCAGCCAGTCTGAGGGACCGGGTGGTTCTTTCCCACCTTGGGAACGACAGCAAGGTGGATTCCAGCCCCAGTTCCCATGAGCTGCTCAAGCCTAGGAAATAAAATCCATTACCAGGGAGAGGTGGAAACGCTGGACTGATTTTCAGTGTGGTCTTCGTCTCACCCTGCCCTCCCTTCTGCCCTGGGAGCTTCCAGGCCCGGCGATGGAGCTGCTGGGAGACGTTAGAGCCTCCAGCCGTCTGCCCCGCCCAGCTCCCAAAATTTGGCAGGAGGCAGCGAGTGTCTGTGCCTCAGCTGCTGCAGCTCACGGGCTGGCTCATCACTGAGGGCTGGGGAGAACAACGAAAGTCGATTAAGCATCGCCTCCAGGAGGGAAAGCTCCAAAGGGAGACTCGAGTTGCCTCCTTTGGTGTTTTCAAGAGAATAGATCTGTGAGTGTGTGCCTTTGCTTTGCTCTTTGTGAGTTTAAATACATTAACCTTGAGAAATGCAAAGGGATTTTTACTCATCCAGGCCTTCAGCTGGTGCTACTGAGCTTTTCTTCCTGCTGTCACAAGAGCGTGGAGTCGCTGGGGGCTGCTGGAATGGCACTGGCACAGGATATCAAACATTCCTGATGTGGAATTCTCTGGGCTGATGTGACTGTGCTTTATGGAAAAAGACAGAAGAGGTGACAGAAATGACCAGCAGATCACTGATTTCTCTTTGCCATTTCTCAGAGAGCATCCTCCTACCCCAAACTGAGCTCTTTTGGACTAGATTTTGAGGTATTATCAGCCAAGTGACAGAGATAGATGCAGCAGAAAGGAAAGAATATCTTCTTTTTCCAGAAGGCAGCTCGAGCACAAAAAGAATAAAGAGTTCAACCCAGTCCCATGGAAATCTCTGGCAGAGTCCCATCAGCTCAGTCCTTGCTGGGCTGAACCTTTTGATGGCCAAGCAGACACACAGGGACTCTCAGTGTGCGAGTTCCTGCATTCTACTGCGTGTGAAGAAAACCTCATCTCTTTGCTTTCATTTACTTTCTCCAAAGATTTACCAGCTGAAAAACTGCTGTGAGCCCTCACATTAATTAGAGTTCATTGTTTTTGCTGTAATATGCACCAGCACAACACCAAGCCCTAATAATCCAAGCAAAAATCAGTCCATGGCATAAAATATAATCTCACTCTGGTGTCTGAGGAGAGCTATCAATTCAGGGCCTCAATCTGGTTCTGCCTGAAGTCAACAGCAAAGCTATTAATAATGGCAGGATCAAGTCAGTTCACTAATTTGCCAAATTCCCCATCATTAGTGTGAATTAATGAGATCCTACTGGAGCTGCCTGTTGGCTGTGGGTGAAACGGAACACGCCTGGCAGCACATCAGCGGCAGGGGGGAGGCTGGGGAGGAGCAGGAGTGCTTTGGGGGGAGGGAGATGAGCAAATGGAAGACTCCTAATGCAGTCCAGATGGAAAAAATTGACCCTGACTTCACCAGGCAGGCAATGGCCATAGCCAAGCTGTTTCCTAGTGAGGAGGAAAACGAGAGAGGCTCAAGTAGCAGATGAGAAGTCAGCTCAGATAAAATAAGACAGCCATTCTCTTTGCCCCCCAAATGATCTTTTGCCCAAAACATGAAGAAAAATGTGTGTTTTCCTGCCCCTTCTCAAAGCTGTGCTGTGGTTTTCCTCCTCTTGCTTGCTTTAAAGCTCCTAGAGGCAGCAGTGCCAGTGCATGGAGTGGAAGGTTGTGCTCATTCTCACAGCCAGTCCCATCCAGAACTAAAATTATAACAAAAATCTCATGAAGAAAACAGCTCCATGAGATTTACAGTGCCAAGAGGGTCATATAAAGTTTGGAAAAGCGTCCAAAGAGATGTCAAATGGAACTTAATTGAGCTTGGCTGTCATCACTAAACAGGACACATCACTTTGAGCTTAATGGATCCTGCCAAGTCTAACAACAGATATTGTTGCTGTGTGCCTTGAGCTGGTGATGGGGGTTTAGCTGTCCATGAGTCACTGGGATCACAGTTATTGCCTGAAAAGAATGTGCAGGGAGAAAAGGATGTTCTTGTCTGCCCCTGTGTCTGCTTTTGGTGCCATTGCAAAGACAATTCCAGGCTAATGCTGCACTGGGATCTTTCAATGGCAGCAGCCCTGTAGAAGCAATTGGAGAAATCAGAATATTTCCGTTTTTAAAATCTGTTTTATTTGTTGTGGCCGCAGAGCCAAATGCAGACACGTCCACTTGTGGCAGTTGGGAAGCCTGAAATTAATGAAAGGCACAGAGCACATGAACAAACCTGTTCTGTCTCATTTGGTGGTGTGATGACAGTGGTGCAGCAGCCTTGATAACACCCTTGCCCTATTCAGAAAGGACTTTGGGAGCAGCCAGTTCTGAGCTGGGTGCTCATTATTGACCAGTAAAATCCCAGGGGTTATTCTTGCAGCCTCTTTGGTCAGGAATTCTCTGTTCTTCAGGCTTCTGGGCAGAAGTCCTCTTATATCAAACCAGCTTCCAGCAGGGTGGGACGTGGAGATGAACTTTGCAGCCCCCAAAAGCAGCTCAGCCCCCTCAGCAGCTCCCACTGGTGACATCAGAGCCTCGGCCACAGCGAGCTAAAGGGGAAACAGCACTTGGGAATATTTCCTGATGGCGAAATACCAATAAAAAATGGACTGTCATAATCCACTCCTAACCAAATACTGACTGTCTGGGCTGTGCTCAGCGAGAGAAAACCTGCAGAAATATGATCCAGACCCACCAAACCTTGAAATGCTCAGTGTATTCCCTTGAAAGTGCCAGGGACTGATCAGCCATGCCAAGGATAAGCAAACACACTCTTTTCCAGTTGTCCCATATTATGGAGCATTAATTATCTTACAGTAGAACAGTGGAGAAGGATGAGATACCTAATTGGGAATCTCACCTATGATTTTAAGCATCTAATTTGTACATCTGTGCCTGTAGCCATCAGATTACCCTTGTCTGAATTGTTAGTCAAAATAAAACATGTTAATTTTATCAGAATTTTAAAAGGTGTCATTAAATCTCCTCTACTTAAAAGAAACAAAAAAAAAGAAAGGAAAAAAGTCTCTGCAGGCGATGAGCTGCACTCCCAGAGATAAGGAATGCTTCCCATATACAATCCCTTTACTTTGTAGTTCACTTCTAATGGGCAGTTTGGTGAAAGGTGCTTTCCAACACGCATTTAAAGTGATCATTCAAAAGATAAGTGAAGTGCAGCTGTTCATTAAACCCAGCACTTCATGTGGTGCTGGAACGTATATTTAACCAGGAAATGCTACTGTAGGCTCTCAGTGTTTAGGGTTTTTTTTTTTCCCTCTGAGATCTAGAAAACCTTGTGATTCATCATCATTTACAGAAGTGGCTGAAAATTACAGGCCAACCATGGCAGCAGAGCAGGAGGTGCTTGGGGAAGTGAACACCCCGAGATCACTGCGAGCGTTTTCCACACAGCTCCCTTTGCTTGTTGCTCCTTTTGATCATTGTTTACAACACAGGCTCTCTTTCAGAGGAAACAAAGCTCCTGCAGTGATGTTATTGTGCAGCCCATGTGCTGTAGCAAAATTAAAAACTTTCTAGGAAGGGTTAAAGTCGGGGCCAAACACCCAAGAGGAGCTTTGAGCACACACGGATCCCCAGAAAGCCAGAGCTCAGCACTGCTTCTTCAAACTCTGCAAGTGCCAGAGGGAATTCACACATTCTGCAGAATTCTGCAGTCATTTTTGGGTTTAGTCCCATTTTCATACTCGTGGAAACTCTCCCCATCTTGCCCTGAATGAGATGATCAGCTTCCTGATAGGACTTCTGGGGCAAATCAGGCAGGTTCTGTATGCCAGGAAAGAGATGCTCCCTCTTGCCTTATGAAATCCAGCAAGTGCCAGTGTCCTCAGAGGTGATGTAACACGTCTGGGGAGATGGTGTGAGGGAAAGGAAACATTTTTCAAGTTATCCAAACTTGAAATCTCGTCCTTCATGACAGCAAAGACCAATTTGTCCCACAGGAAGAGCCAGGCACCGTGCTGTGCACACACTGCTCAGGCCCTTTAGGACATGGGAATCACAGCCCCATGGCACAAACCTGATTTTGTGACAAAACCTCCTCAATGGGAGGTGCAGTAATGGTGTGGATATCCCAGCACAGGACTGGGACTGTGCCTGTGCAGGTGGAGAAAAATGAGTGTGTGGGCTCTAAGCAGAAGCCAGGAAGGATCTCAGCCCCCAGACAGAAACTCCACAATTTCTTTGCTATTTCTTTCCCCTCCCAACAACATTAACAGCAGTGATCTGTGTTTGTGTGGAAGGTCCAGTCCTTTCACCTCTCCTTCCCAAGGCACAGAGGGATGTCCCATTCTGGGACGTGCAAATGTTGATTTGCCTGGTAACTGTGGGTTTATTCCATGCCAGAACCTGTAAGCTTGGGCTTTTGTTCAGAGCTTTAGTCAAACCTGGGCATTTTATAGATCATTTAACATCTTGGAAACCCCCAATTTTCCATGGTGTTACAAGATAAACCAGGCTCATTTCAAACCATACCATATTCATTTGAAGGGTACCTCTGACAAAGAAGTGGGGTTTGTCTTGCCTTATAAGCTTCCTTCTAAAGTTTTCACCATTTTTACTTCTTGACCTTGAAACACCCTAAGAATCAAAGCAAAACCAAGTCTTTCTGAGGATATTTCAGCATTTTTTATTCCCTGTTGAAGAGAGAATATGCAGAGACAGAATAAATATGGGAAGTCAGCGAGAGAAAACCAAAACAAGAAAACAAAATCAACCAAATTCTTATGGAACCTTTGAGAGGCGTTGGGTGCCAATTCTGGGTAGAGATGGCTCCAGCCCAAAATGTTACAGACTGCTCTCAATGAGGTTTTCATCAGCCAGACTTTGGCATGGGCTCACAGCTCCCCTGTGTTCTGTGCAGCCTCCAAAACAAGAACCCAGACTCTGAACAGCCCTGGGCTGTTGGGGGAGGCTGCAAGGTCAGGGGAAGATCTCAGCCAGGCTGTCACAGGTGTCTCATAAACGATGAAGGTCCACTCTGAGTCCCTGCTTCATCCTCCCTGATTCACCAATTTTCTTAATAACAATGAATCAGTGAAAAGGAAACTTGCTGAGAAGAAAGCCCCTCATTTCTGCTGTTCAGTTGTTAATGCTGCTGTCTGGAGAACAACCTAGAGACCCTCCACAGCCACCAGTTCTGTGTGACTTTCCTACCAGGAATGAATTATTCTGTGTGCAGACATTGTCTGTATTCATCTCGCTTTTTCTGCCCGAGTTCTGAATGTTTAAGGAGGTGCAGAGCTGGAGAAAAGATTCCACATTGCATTTGGGCTGCATTTAATCTGGCCACAATCCCCCACAAGTACAGCTCTGCCTCAGACAGCAGCACTGGAGACCAGGGCCGAGCCCACAGCTGACATTTATGGGAATTATTTGCCCAGCAGAAAATAGGATTAGCAATGCAAGACCCAGAATTAGGGAGGCACGTACGAACCCACAGCGTTCGTGGCAGGGAAAACCCCTCTGCTTCATCTGCAGCTCTGAAAATGATGAAGCAGTTTAGGAGAACAATTGGGTGATGCAAGAGCACCTCTGGAGAGGTCAGGGTGTCTGGGGCAAGGGAGAGAGAGACAGCAAAGTCTTGTTCCTCGGTGACACTTTCCTGCCATGGTTTGGCCACCAATTTGGGCAGGACACTGAGGAGAGAGAGGAGATTTCACAGTAATTGAGGCTGTGAGAAACTTCTTTGCCTGAGCATTTAATCACGTGAAAACTCCACTGGAGTTGGGGTTTTGTTGTGAGTTTTAAGTAAGCCCGAGCTGGCTGACAGGATCACTGTGATCTGCAGAGTCTGACTGAGATGGTTCTGTGATTTTAGTGAGTTTTGATCTCAACAACACTGAAGGTTCACCACGAGGACAGCACAGGTGAGGAAGGAAGAAGAGAAATAAAAGACAAACTCCCAATTACTCCTTGCTCATTGAGGAGAATTAAACTGCTTTGCCCAATTTTGCTCTCCAAGTACAAGCTTAGCCCTGATTTCTGGATCTTTTGTAGGCTCACTGGGCTTTTGTCACTTTGTTCTCCACCATGGTCCACCAAAAGTCCCAGCAGTTACTACTGGATGGGAAAAAAAATCATGTGAGGAGCAAAGAAGAAGGAATAAATAGACTGGAAATCAAAAGGCTTCCTTTGGTTCCAGTAAACCATGATTACCATGAGCCCTCATGCCAATTAAAACATCAGGCAGAGTATCAGCCACACCTCAGCTGGAGGGATATAATGTTATTAACAAGATTTTTGCCATCACCTGTAGATCATGTTTATTCCCTTTAAAGCTGTTCCATAGTTCAGGATAAACTCTGAGAGCTTTGGCTCCATAAAATGCCAGCAGCAGGTGATAAATAGACTGAACACTTGGTCCCAGGAATGATCCCTTCCATCCCTTCACGCTCTGGGCCGAGCCTGCTCCTGCCTGTTCGCATCTGTAATTGATTGTGGGAGCTGTTAATCATAGGTGCCTGTGATAAAGTTTAGACATCTCTTTGATTCAAGGATGCTATTAAGGAATTAGGCAGCAGCAGGGTAAGAGTTTGTCTCTGCAATTAATTGCTGCCGGGGTTTTGCAATCCGGGATCGAGTCGTGGGGCAAAAATCAAAGACTGGCTTAAAAAAACCCCAACAACAACAACAACAACAACAACAAGAAGAAGCCCCAGCTCCTGGCTGCTGTGCTCTATTCACAGTCCCCTTGCTGGTGGAGGCTATGGAGATTCCTGTTCCGTGGGGGCAATTTGGGAAACAAGCACTCAGCGCCTGTTTCAGCTCCTGAGCGCTGCTACCGCAGCTTGTACAGGATCCGATGGAAAAGGGATCAGGTAACTAGCAGGATAATGAGATTTCCCTCCAAGTTACACTGCAGCAAGGAC
Source organism: Aleadryas rufinucha (assembly GCA_013397815.1). Lineage (NCBI taxonomy): Eukaryota > Metazoa > Chordata > Aves > Passeriformes > Aleadryas > Aleadryas rufinucha. Next base: position 267,962 of record VZTH01017551.1, on the reverse strand, counting down.
TGGGAGTGACTTCACTCACTGCTAGCTTTGGTCCCATTCTGATTAGGATTTTGACAAGAATTGCCTGGTCTTATTAAAACTCACCATAAATTTGGACTCTTGTTCTAATCAGAAGACATCCCTCAGGCCTGGTGTTTCCTTGTTTCTTAGGAGCTGGTATTAAGGATGTTTGGGCTGCATTCGTTTTGGGGTCAAAAGCTGGGTGAAGAAAATGTCAGAAGAAGCCATTTTTGAGTCTTCAGAGGTGGCTTTTCATCTGGAATGATACTCCAGGAATTGGGCTGGGACCTGCTTTGGTTGTAAATGAGAGGTAAAACAAAACTCTTCTCCAGGTGCCCTTGGTTGTCTAAAGCTCTTCTGATGTTTGTGATGTGAAAGCATTAAATGAAGCAGGACAAGATGATTCTAATTCAGGCAATTACTTTTCACTTAAGCCAAGCTCCTCCCAGTTACTTAAAGTGAATTTTCAGACTGGAAGGTCTCTGAGGCAGGAGATTGCAGCAATAGTGGGAACTAATTTCATATGAGTTTTCTCACGTCTTGAGCTGGTTTTTATACAAGGTGGCTGCCATTAACCAACTATTACCTTCCACCCCAGAACTAGATGCATTCCAGCCCAACATAAAATAATTTGGCTTTTTTTTTGCAGAGTTCATTGAAATCAAATCCTGACATGTGATGCTGTTGTTGTTCTTGCTATGGGAAATGATCCTGCCCTTTGAGTGCCTGCTCTTCCCTCTGGGGACGTTGCCATCCAGGTGACTGTACCTGCTCCCAGCACCAGCCCAAGAGCAGCGGGGAAAATGGAACATGGAGCTTTCCAAATTCCATTCTGGTGTCTGGCTGCCAAGGGAGCCTGCCGAGCTCAATTCAAGGGCTAATCCATGACCATCACTCCACTTCAATAATTGCAGAACATTAATGAGTCTGTTTCCTTATTACAGAGCTCAAAATAAGAGCATTGGCATTCCGATTTAGCAGGGAACTTTTAAAGTCTTAGCCCAAGGATTGTAAGAGGAATGGATTTTTTTTTTAATTAACTTTGCATTCAAAACTTGTGTTAAACCATCTGTTCTCATGCAAGGGGCGAGGGAGGGGGACCATAGCCACAGATTTTCATCAGCGAGCTGTTAAATTAGTCCCTTTACTTCACAGAGCTTGTTTTATTCAATCTGCCTTTATTAAGAACACAGGTTTGATTCTGCAAAGAACAAATTCTTCTGGTTCTTTAAGGAAAATGGTTTTAAGCAGGGTTTTATTAGGTTGCATTACTGGATAAGCGATACAGCATGTTACCAGCGTGAATCATCTGATTCAGAGTGACAAGAAAGGAACTTAAAAAATACCCAGAGCCAAAACATTGCTTGGCAAGGGCTGACAGGGCCAGATTGGATCTACTTCTGCAAAGTTTTGCTGTTGCAATTGGTAGTAGCTGTCTAGGGCTTGTAGATATTTTGACTAACTCTCTTTGCCATCTCTAAATTAAGAAGGAGAAATTAGTGCCAGGCTAAGTCTAACCAGATTGAATAGTGCCAGGGCAGTCAGCAGGGCTGCTGATGGGGTAGAGCTTGATCTGGGAGAAGGTCCAGCAGGATTTCATCCTAAGAGACATCCAAGGGCCACCTTGCCTTCACCCCACGCTTGTCTTCTTTCCCTGCCCCAGCCCAGCCAGCACAGCCCCTGTGAACCCCCTGGCTGCTCATCTGACTTACAAACCTCTGCCTTCGGAATCCCACAGCCCTCAGCCACACCAGGGGAGTTAGAACCTGCCTGAGAGGCACCTCAGCCTGTTTCCACTGCCTGCATTCAGGGCCTTGTTGCTGCAACCTCCAATATTCTGTTGGGTGACCCCACAGGTAACTGGGGAGAGGCACAGAGAATATTGACAGAAACAGAAATGGGGCTTCTTAATGAGAAACTACAGCAGAAACCTGGCTCTAAGTCAAATATTCAGCTACCACGAGGTCAAAGAGCATCTCCTCCTTGCACTGAAGACAGAGGGAAAGTGGCACTTGAAGATCTAGAGGTTCAAAGGTATCTCAGGCAACCAAAAAGGGAAACTGAATATTCTCACTGAAAATGTCATGACAAAATAGAATAATTTCAGCGAAAGTTGACAGCTTTCAGTGTAAGGATGTGTCTCAGTCACGTGGAGAGATCTCTGTCAGGATTAGGGGCTAGCCTAGAATTAGCTCCTTTCTTGTGTCCATGTCCCGAGACTGAAATGAGCTTTTAAACCTGAAGTAAACTTCTAAAAGAACTCCTGAAATAAATGACCAGAATTGCTAAACCAAAATTCCCAACTTAACCAAAATTCCCACATTTTTAAGATGTACAATCCTCTCTGTTGAATTTTCACACTGTGTTCCACACCTTATTGAGAGCCCAGCACCTGTGTGGTTTCAGTCTCCAAACTGAACTATGGAAGTAGCAGGAAGGTGACTCCCTGAAAATCGATTTATAACCTCACTGCTGTCCTCCTCAGCAGGATTTCCCCAGCTGGTTCCCCCTACTTATCCCCACCGAGTCTTTCTGCCAAGAGCCTGCAGACTGCTGGAGCTGTAAAGAAAACTCCAAAAATGTTTTGTTCCTCCTTCCACAGCAGCGAGAAGGATAAAAGGAGAACCAAGATTTGCAGCATGACTGTTCCTTTGGGATGCAATGATGGATGTTCAGACCACTAACAAGTGTCACTCATTTAATTCCCTCAGAACCTATTCCCACTTTGAGGCTTGGATTTTATTTGTGGGACAAAACCATGGTCAAGCTATGGACTGAGGACTTGTCACTGAAATGATGCTGGGACCTGTCTGGGGAAAAGTAAAAGGTCTCAGTATCACCTCTTATTGGAGAACTCACCCAAAATATTGGTTCAAATTAAATCAAATACAGCATTTTAAAGGCTTCATTTTGCATCCTGTGGAGAAAATAATCCTTAGAGTGAGACTTTTACACTGATTTACATGCTGAAGATGACATGAATATATTCATATTTCAGACTACATAAGAGAAAGGGGAAAAAATGGAAAAAAGGCCAAAGGGCTTCCCATTTGCCCTGCACAGGGCTTGGATTTTAGGTCTGAGCTCAGGAACTCCATTTTCTTACATGCAGTGGACAATTGCTGCCCCAGTTTCATGAGTAACCATGGGGTTTTCCTTTTTGGTGGGCGTTAGTCATTGGGGATGCTTGGCTCCGCTGCAGCCTTTCCCCCGGAGAGAACAGAGGAATCCCATTACTGCCCCTGGAGCCTGTGCCAGCAGCCCAGGAGTGGCTTGGGAATGAGAGGCTGTTATTAAAGGAATGATGACTCCTGATTCTGAGAAGCCCTGGACATCTGACCGCGCTTGGGAATGAACCTCCTCTCTCCTGCGGGGCGCGTCGGCCCTCTCGGCACAGGGAGAAACCCCGAGAGCAGCGGGGCTCAGCAGCTCCACTCTGCCCTGGCAGGTTGGACTGGAACCTCCATTTCCAGAGCCATGGCATTCCAGGGAATTCGATGAGCTGGGAATCCTGTGTAAGACCACAAATCCATCCCAAACACGGCTCCTTTAGCCTCTCCCTCTGCTCCATCCATACCCAGCACCATCTCCTTGCTACAACACAGAATAGCCAAGGCTACGAAGCCCCTGGGCTTTTTTAAACATCTATTTACATGGAATTTGAACCTTGCTACGAATAAACCATTAAAATGACATTAATAAACACCGGAAAGCAGTAATGATGTGTTGCTGCCATAGGAGGGCCAGTTAAACGAGTTAAAGGCTGACACAGTTTTCCAGGCTCAGGGTTGCACAATGTGCTTGTTTACCTGGAACATTTATTCTTTCCCTTTCCCTCCTCAGACACACACATGGGACACCAAGGAACAGCAGTGAAATCGACTCAGAAATTCCAAATATAGGCTACAATCTCCATTCCCTACAGTTTTATCTGTAAGATCACAACTGTAACTATCTTTTACTTGTAAAATCTTTCCCAAATGTATCATCTTTTGAGAAATAAGCTCTGATATTTGAAAATGAGGATACTTGTATCTCACCTACAGTTCAAATCCCCTTGGTTCACCCTCTTTGTGCATATATTCAGTTTAAATCTTCATTCTAAGACTCATTCCTGGACTTTCCCATGAATCATGAAAGCTGAAAACAAGTTTTGCTCTCCTTAACTTCATAAATCTCTCCAGAACTCTTCTGTTCCTCTTCCCACTGAGTCATTTTAGCCCTTTAAATTTCACCTTGGAAGCTTTCCTTTCTCTTTACTTCATGATGATGACTTCTGCTCTTTAGTTGTGTAATACAGCCCAGTGTTGAAAGTCAGGAATTACCCTAAAAACACAGTTGGAATTAGGAATACAGTTTAGGATGCCTGAAGAGAACAACAGCAGGGTTATGTCTGATTGATCTGATAATTTTTATTCATGACAATTCCTACAGTGCTCTGGAATCAGCTGCTCAGAAAAATTCTCTCTGAATTTGCCCTGTGTTTGGGAAGCAGATCCCACAGGGTGCTGAAATCACACAGGTGGATTCAAGCTGAGCCGGTGTTCAAGATGGTTTCGACAAATCTAAAATCTCTACACTTCCTTTTTCAAAAGTTTTCTCATCATCCTGATGTGGAAGGGACTCAATGAACACTGCAGGAGGAAAGAAATTGCGCTTCAAAAAGGATTTACCCTTGCCATCACCTCACACGCCTAAACCAAGACAATTCCCAGGGTTCAGATCCATCCATACTTTCATATCTTGCCAATTCCAAGGAAATGAGGATAATTTAGAAAAGCATAATTATATTTTAACAGATCAAAGATGAGTGTATTAAGTTGAACTAATTGCAGTGAGGAATTTTGACCTATTTTCTTTGAAGTCTTACAAAAAATGAATTAGGTGAGTCAGTCCCATTTGAACAGGTCGAGTTCAAGATTCTTCACAACATTTTTGCTGCCAATTTATGATTTTTTTATGCACACCAAATAAATTCCTTTTTGTTTCAGGATGAAGCAATTATTGATACAAGGGGATAGGAGTTCAAATAATCAGGATCTTCCTACTTCTGATGGTTGTCTGAATCCAACTCTTCCTTTCTGCTACTCTTGCTAAGTGTTTTCTCCTAGGGAAATCCAAAGCTCTTGGGGTGGATGTAGATGAGCAGCTTCACACAGATTTATTTATTTATTCATTTACTTATTTACTGGTTAGGATCACAGAAGGCTTCTCTGCAGGAATATTTTATAGCTTATAAGATGCAGTTTGGACCTAGAAGACAAATTTTAGCCTTCCCTTCACAGACTCAAATGCAAATGTGCTGAAAAGCAAAGGTGATCCTGTGCTTGGGCCCCCTCAGCTCTGTGCCAAAAAATGGGCAGGAAGCTCAGAGGGGAAGAAGAACAAGAGCAGTGAGGCTGTGGCATGGTTTGTTTCTTTCTTGTGGGTTTGAAAGGAGATTGGATTTCTCAATGTGAACTTTGTTCCTTCTGAGGTGGCAGTCACTGAGTACGGGAGCAAAACTCTGCTGTGCAGTTTCTGAGTCCACCTCCCCTGTCCTCTGTGGCACCTGTTTTTGGAGATGTCTCTTCTTCCTTCACCAAATCTTCCTCCTAAATCTTAGAAGCAAAACACAAGCTTCAGCTCAGAAAATGCTTCTTTTTTCTTGAGGCAGCATGGAGGTAGGAAAGGAGAGTGGACAGATGTAGTGATTTATCTGGGCTGTAATTGGCCATATCTCCATGGCAGCTCCATTCCTTGGCATTGTAGGGACAGAGGTCTGGATCTTCTCTCACATTTATACCAGGAGAGGATTTGTCTTCAGCCATGAGCACAAACCATTAAAGTTATACAACACCAAATTCTGCTCCACTTCTGGAGAGGGACCATCTCTCTCTCTGTTTCTACCTGGTCAAAAAGACTCCAAACCTTTCTACTCCCATTTCCTCCCTCACCTTCCTTGTCTCCATTCCCTTAGGGTCCTACCTTCTACTGACTGACCTTTACCGAGAGCAACAACAATAATTATCCTATAATTAGACACTCCAAGTCACGTTGTTCCTAAAGCTGTCAGTGTGGGAAGGAAGCAAGAAGTGCTTAAGGTAAGAGTTTAAGGGTTCCTTCTTCGTTGTATCACCAGAGGTATTTGTGCCAAGTCCTTGGCACTTCATTAAGTGGTTCTTGGGGTTCTCTTCTAATTGCATCTCCTAAGTAGGTGATCACAGCTCATGACTCCGTGGTTGTGTCTCCAGACCACAGAGATAGAGAGTGAAGGACACTCAGGGTTTCAGATTTCAAGTTCCTGCTGCCATTATGGCCAAATTAAACCCTCCAAGCCCATCGTGCCACCCACACAGCATTAGGGGTGCACCTCAGTCCTCTGGGTGTCATCCCAGAGCCTGGCACGCACAGCTTTGGTTCAGGTGAATATGAGCAGCTTGTGTGAAATCCAAATGCCCAGCAGATCCTTCTTGGCATTAGAGATGTCTCTGAAACCATAATTCTCACTGTCCCATCAAAACAGATGAGAATTTGAAATGTTCCTGTAGCAATGTCCCAGCTCTGCCAAGGGCTGGAAGCACAGCCCTGGACTGAAGACACAGGACTTGTTTTATCCCCTCTTTGTGACATGAGCACTCCATTTCAATTCCTTAGCAAGACATTGCAGATAAATGCAAAGAAATGCACTAAGTTCTTACAGCTGGGATGAGGGGTATTTCCACATTTTACTTTTTCTCCTTTCTTTGGTGTCCTCTGGGATCATCTGTGCAGAGTAACAAATCCCTCCACCCTGGCTCTGACTTGAAACGTGTACCAGGGTTTCCCTTCTCACTCACTCCATGGCTGTTTCTTCTTCCTCCATTTGCCTTGTAATAAAAAAAGTTGTTTCTTTTTATTCCCCCAGTTCAATTTTCCCTGGGCACAGAACACTGAATAGTGCCTGCAGAAATACACAGGATGGAATATCTGACTTTCCCTCTTTGTTGTCCACATTTCACTGTCTTGCTGCTCGGATTGGTTATCCAAACCTCAGTGCAAATATTACAAATAAAATCACACTTTCCCATAATACTCTGCCTCAGTACCAAATTCCTCCTGGCTCTTACTCAGGCTTGGTTATTGATAAGCATCAGGCAAAAGAAGGGTCTCTAGGTTAAATCTATATTGCTTTGAATTTCCCTTCCATGCTTAACATCAGACGCCACCAACACATCTTGAACTGATTTAAGGCCCTGGGGTGTTACTCGGTGCCATTCAAAACACAGCAAGCCACTTTCCATGTGCTGGGGCCACTAGGGCTCGTTAGAATGGCATTTTTAATAAAACTTAAGTGTAACTACAACATTTTGCGGCTCCACTCTCCAGATAAACCACTACAGACGTCATTCCCCACCTCACCTCCCCGTTTACACACCCACCAGACTTTTGACCAGCCGGCCAAATTCATTCTGGGTGTAAATCTATGGCAATCAATAACATTCCTTCTGCTTGACACTTATTGTGGGCAAAAGTTTCCATAGGGTTGTTTGCGTATGCGGCTTTTTTTCACTTCCTATAACAAATTAAGTCTTGAAACAAAGCCCTGAATGTTATTATTCAGGTGAGGCAATGCAGGAGCATTAAAAACACTTTGGGTTTAGATGCAGCTGGTCTATGTTAGAGTTGTTTTCTGGTCCAGAAAAGGTTGGGCTGTTATTGCTGCTTGAAGATTTTCCCTTTCGTTGCCTAGAATAAAAAAAATACACTTATCCAGTGCAATTTCTTCTAGGCAAGAATATCTTCAGGGTTCAGAAGAGAGCTCTCTGGTGCTGGCTAGGATGTGACAGGCAAAAAAAGCATAAAGCCAAAGGATGAACTCATTATCTGTGCAACTGGCCAAAATCAGATTCTGAAAGGATCATGTACAACTCACAGAGACAATCCTAACCAGCTCAGTCAGGAAGGAGTTTGTTGGGAAGATTCTCCATGGGAACTGGGGGGGAACTGGAGGGGAATGACCCCAGCAGGACCTGCAGTTGCTGGAGCAGGAGCCTTTCCAGCAGAGAGTTTTGCATTGGTTCTTCAGAGGGTAAAGCTCTGCATCCCCTCAGCAGCTTTGCTCCTCTGAGGACTCCTCTTAATAAATCCTGTTTTGCTTCTGCTTTCAGTTTCCTGTCACACTCTGGGTGTCACCCCTGGGACAGAGGAATCAACACATGGATTCCCTGGAAGTGAATCCCCGGATAGTACCTGGGATTTGGATAAAGAGCCTGAATCCAAATTTCGTCACCTCTGGAGACTCCCATTTTTGACACAGAATTCTGCTGTTCCCAAGTGGTTTTGCACTGATCAGCAAAGACCTCTGTGAGATCTTTTCCATACCAGTACCATCTCAAGCTTCCTGATGGAAGGAAGGATCGCTCCTTTGCCTTCATCAGCTCCTGGCAGATCCCGTGGAGTTTTGTTTTTTGGCAAGGTCTGCGTGTGAGTGTGCAGACAGCTCCAGATGCACAGCTCCTCGCAGAGCTTTAGGCATTACAGGGATCAGTATTTAAGGCTGATTGTGTGGTGGATGTGCTGTTCCCACCTCTTTCCCGTCCCAAGCCTGTCCCTGCCGAAGGGAAGGGAGGTGTGAAGTGTGTGGCAGTGCACACCCCAGGGCAGCAGCCAGCACCACCATTGCCAGCTCCCACCGTCTCCACGCGATGCTGTTTAATACCAGACCAATGAGGTGAATAAAACCTACAAAAGTTTATAGTGTGTAAATTACTGTTGCACCCTGCCCTCTGCCTCCGCGCTGAACTGAGAGGGATAAATGGAAACAGCCCCCTTCCCTGCCATGGCAGGAGGACTTCCAGGAGCTGCAGGGATTCCTGGGCAGTCATACAGGGATGGGAAGTGGCAGGAAACGTCCCAAGCAGTTCTGGATCTTGACACCTCATCCTCTGCACATCCCACTCCCAGGCACTTGTGGAAAGAGGCTGTGCTGGAGAGCCTTGGCTCCAGGCCACAAATCTCCTCCTCAGCACCCAGAGCCACAGGACTGAGCAAAACCGTGGCCTTTGAGGGCCAGAGAGGAGGCAAAGCAGCTAATTTGGGGTTTGAGCAGGGTACAGAGGGAGGAAAAGCAAGGCTCTTTGGAGGGGGGCTCTGCTGGAGGCTGGGCACCACCAGGGCTGTTGTTTTGCCTCATCTTGGCCTTCAAAAATGTCCCTGTTGTGTAACCTGAATAGCTGCTGGCCATCCCCTATCTCACATATTTGAGAAGACTGGAAAATTCTGTTGCAGAGGATCTAAAACTGCTGAGGGAACGTGCCATTGGAGACAGGCATCTCCAGCTCAGCTCAGCACATGAGCAGCCCTGGCAGCTGCCGTGTTATCTTTGGAGCCACTGCTCACTCTGTCAAACTGAAAACACGACAAAACACTTGAGCAAACGCTGAAACTTTTATGATCTCTTGGGGGAAAAAAAAAGAAGTTTCAGATAGTGTAATCTGATGAGTGTGGTACAGATGGAGAGATAGACAGTGCCTGTTAGAAGATGCATCTGCACGTTATAAAACGAGGAGAGAGAGCTCTGGCTCCCTGCTTTACCCTGAGATCTGCGAGCACTGGTTCTTTTAACCACTCAAAACCCTGCTGCTGGAAATAGGACCTGAGCAAGGGACAGAGGCACTTCCTGAAGCAGCTGCTGGCTCTCCACGTGTGTGGGAGAAGCTCAAAGCTGGCACTGGGTGCTCAGTCTGCTTTTAGCAATTGATTGCCTTTGCACACGTGATTTCATTCCCTGTGCCTCAGTTTCCCCGTTTGTAAGACTGCAAATTCAGTTGCATCATCGAGTGCTTTGGTATTGAAAAAATGTTCTATCTAGGGAAAGGTTTCGCTGTTCTCATGTTTCTGGATGCATAAGAGGTCACTGGAAGTTTAAGGAAGCTTACTGAGGTGTTAGTTAAAAATAGTTAATGATGTAAAAAAAATGTAACTGGGAAACATCCAGGGGCTATGTTTTAAAAACAAACGAATGCACAGCCATAGCAAGCAGCAACTTTTGCCAATACCTGCTGTAGCGAGGTGTTTCGAGAGCTACAGCTGGGGCTGCTCCCGCTGAACCCAAGGGAATTGTAAGTGCTCAGAATGTTCCGGGATCAGACCTAGATCCCTTGATTTCAGCACAAGGGGAAGGGGGGACTCCCAGGAGCAGCTCCAGCAATGGGGACTGTGTGCAAACTAACATCTCGCACACAATCCGAGGGTTGTTCTGCTGAAACTGGGCACACAAACATCACGTTAAAGGTCATCTCTGAGTCTTTCACTCCCCTCCTCTGCTCTGCCCTCCCTGGAGTCCGGGATTTTGTCTCCAGACTTTCTGGGAATCGCTCTGGTCGTGTGCCGGAGCATCAGCATCAGCGTTTCGCTGATGAGCAAAGAGCTCCTCGTGCAGACACCTTGCACAGCCAATTAGCAAAGTAATTGAGAACTCCTCGGGATGAAAGGTGCAACACACACACACGATTATTCACCATTTTCATTACATGCCGTATCCGGGAAGCTGCTGGAATGGAATGCAGCGAGGCACTCCGTGATGAGGTAACTGGGAATGACCTGCTTTTCCTCATTTACATCTGACTCAGAGCCATTTGAATACCCTGCTTTATGTGTGATATTGCCTTATTACTTTTACAACACCCCGGAGAAGGCAAGGAGAGCCAGCAGGTCTCTGCCCTCAAGAGGTTGTTTTATCAGAGCGAAAATGAGTGGAAGGTAATGCACAATAGGGAGGAGATGGGTGGAGAGCTCGAGATGGTTGGACTGCAGCATAATCATTATTATTAAAGTCCTTATGGATATCATGGGAGAAATTAGTCTTAGGTAAGGATTTGAATGGAATGGGACCAGCTGAGCTGCAGGCCAGAACTGGGAGGCTGTTTAAGCAGAGAAGGGTGGTGTAGGGAAAAGATTGGATATCCTTACATATATAGAGAGATGTATATATATATACACATTTATATATGGCTATATACAGATTTTATATATAAGGTTATATAGAAGATGGTGATAATACCCAGCCCAGGCTGTAAAGACAGGGCTAAAATAGATGTCACACCTTCATTTTGGAAACAGCCCATCAAACTTGATCTTCTTGAGGTTGCTTGTAAATTTTTAGGATCAGGTTTTCAGAACAACTGGGCAAAGCCTGGCTGTATCTGAATGGCACCGTTTTCAAAACCTGCCTCTCAAACACTCATTTTCGNAACATCTTTTTTTGGCCAGGGCTGAGGTGCTGCTAGATTTGTTTTCACTCCTGAAAAAATGAAGGGGTGAAAAAAAATCTTCCAAAGTGACTGAGCCATGAGGAAGATGTGAATGTTTCCTTTCAGTAACACAACAGACAGGACCTTGAATCTGCAGGACGAGCTATGAGATCTGAGGAAACCTCTGAGCCTCACCTAAGGGGCAGGAAAAGGTCTGAAAATGGCACATGGGGCAGGATTTTGGGAGGGTTCAGGCTCTGAAGATGGATGGGGGGAAGCAGAGGTTGCATTTCTTGGCTGTCATCTGGCACCAAAACCACCCACCCAGTGTCCCTATCCCTCTCCAGGACCTGCTGGAAGTCACCCCACGGGCTTCAGTGACTGCTTTAAAAGCCCCACAGGGGCTCTGATCCCAGACCAAGCAGCCTCAGCCATGATGGGTTTGTCCCTTCCTGTTCAACACAGGAAAAATTCCACTTTTATGATATACTCAGACACAGGACTCTCTCCTTCTGAGCTTACAATTGACTACATAAAATCACATTAGTGTTATGATCTCAGCAGCTCTCAAACAAAAAATTTCATGGGAAGTTTTGAAATCCTGAAACTTCATTTTCTGGAGAGTTCAGGAAAAAATTGGTGCTTTCAATATATATTTTTCAAGAGTTTTCTGAGAACTGGAATGCCATGGACATAGTGGTTCATCTTCCTTTGTACTTTTTTGTTATTCCACATCAAAAAATGAATGGTGTTTAGGTAATTCCCTTTTTTCTGTTTAATATTTAATGCATATTCCAAACTTGGCCAATTTTGGAAAGTTAGAGAGTGAGCAAGTTAATAAAATGTCAATAAATACTAAGATTATTTTCTCTCCTGATAGCAGTGCTAAAAAAAAAAATATGTGTTAGTTTTCTACAAAGAAGACCCAAATCTTCTAAGGCTAATTTGTTTGTTTTCAAAAAAAAAAAATCATTTAAAATAGAAATAAAAGCCTTTAAAGTGGAAAATTTCAACCAGCTCCTATTAGCTAAACTATGGAGGGTCGCCTAGAGATGACCAGAGTTGATTTTTTAACGCAAACCCAGGCAGGACCAGGCTGCACTTTGCCCTACTGCAAAGCTGGTCATTAAAACTCATTTGATTTTGAATGAGGCTTTTTTTCCCCCCTCATTGTTTTGAAAGAAACAATAAATTTTCCTGGACAATTAGAAAATGGCAGTTCTAAAGGACTGGAAGAACGGGTCTGCTGAATGAATCCAGGCATACCTGTGGCTGCTTTGGTAGAAAGGAACAATTCTAAAAAACAACATTTTTGCAGGGCTTCATCCTCTGAATCATCGGCTGCTTTTAATGGCCACTAACACCAAATTGGGATTATTAAGGGTGAGGAAGCCCTGAGCCTCTGCCAGGGCTGGATTCTTTTTCTTGTGTGGATGCAAAATGCAGTGGAGATGTTTGGGAATGGTTTAACGTGCAGGAGCTTGATAGTGGGGTTACAAAAACAGAGCTCACAGGCACGCCAAAGGAAAACTGAGAACGCTGCTAACTCCTTTGGAAAATCAGGGCAGAATGAAGGGCTTTCTTGATTAAGCTTCTTTAGAAGTTCATTTATCAAAACATCCAGTTAAGAAAAGAAATGTGGAAAAACGTGAGCATCCTCCATTATTGTGACAGGGATTTTCTTCCCCGAGCTGGGAGCTGAAATCCTCAAACCTCGCCAAGGAGGCATCACACCCAGGCACCAGTGGACAGCCAAGTCTCCAGGGCTGTCACCCTCCGAGGGCTCCAGACCAAGTTCTCTGATTGAAAGTGGGGATTTTCAGGAGGAAAGGAAAAATAGGCTTTGAACTTCTCAAATGCCAAATGTGTTTGTGAGCAGGCTGGGTCTGTGCTGCTGTAACCTCGTGGCTGCTGCTTTGGGGAGCCAGGATGGGACTGGCAGGCACAGAGATGGCAGAACACAGCACTGCTGCTGAACTCTGCTGAAAATACTCCAAACCTACCCAGGGCATGGAGAAATGGGGAAATTCATCTCCTGTTATGGGTTAAATGTGTTCTGGTCTGGACGTGTAGCTGGGGAAGTCGACTGGAGCTGCCTTCCAGTCCTCTTCCTGCAGTCACATACATACGTGACAAAGATATGTTGCCCCCACAAAAAACCCTAGCCAAAACAAAGGAAAATCAAACCAGAACTAAAACATGCTGTTATAATGAAACCAGTCATTGTCTATTTGTAAATGTGCCCTGCTTAAAGCATTTTCTGTTCCTCGTGGCAGAAAATCTCAAACCACAGAGATGTGATTTTTACAACTCTTATTCCTATTCTTTTATAAAAGCCTGAAATTGTTGTCCCAAGACCTACTCTAATTTCCCTGGAAATGATTATGAATGGCAGAGTTAATGAAAGAGCTTACAAAGAGATTATTATAGCTATTATTAATGTATATATTCAGCCAGACATTTGGAGAGGAGATCTGGTTTTTCTTCTCTGTCCTGTAACACCCCATGAACAACTCACATGTGTTGGTGGATTGTCGTGCTTGCTCAGAAAGACCCATAGTTCATAGTGAAAAACTAATCCTTGTGTTTGGCCAGAAATGAAGGAAACTGCAGGCAAACAGCTGTAACTTTGAGGAAAGGTGATTTAAATTCACCAATAACAGCATCTTCATAACTGTTGACTTTTGAAAGTATGAGAGGAATGAAAGGGAATGTTCCCTTGGTTTCATTCCCTGGTGTCATTCTTCATCATAATGTAATTTAAGTGCTGCCTTTTATATTGTTGCTTTGCAGGTTGCCTGTTGTTAAAGGTACACTGTCACATAAAATCAAACAATGCTTTACCTCTGCAATGAATAACACTTCCAGCTACTAAAACTGATTGTTAAAATGTCATGTTAGTCCGTGCCATAAATCACCGCTGAAATCCTGACCTCGCTGAAATCAATAGAGGTTTGCCACCAGCTCCCATGGGGCCAGAATTCAGCCTCCAGGCTTGATGGATATCCAGAGTGAACAATATCTCCAATTACTCTCTTAGGTTGGGCAAGTGCATTCCTTGTTCCCATTCCTTTCCTGCTTTCACAGTCCCTCACATCTTCAAGGGGGCACTTGGGCTGCTCAGCCTGATGGGCTGCCAAGGTTCGGGCTGATGGATGGTGCTGAGGAGCCCCTTCCTGAAAACGCTTCATCCAGAGCTTTATCATCCCTCTGGAGCCACAGCCCAGCTTTGTCATAAATGACAGAGCTGTGGCTGAGGTTATTGCCCATTTTACATCCCTGTGTCCGGTGCAGGAACAAAGCACAAAATGTTTTCTCTTTTCATTTACTCAGGGAGTGAGTAATAAGCTCGGTACTTATTTCTGTTGCTTTAGACAATGAAGGGAAAATATTTCGCTCTTTGTTTTTGCCCAAATCACTCTAATTGCCTCCTGGAAAGTCCACTTCATAAAAGAAAAACACATTTGAAAGTGTAGCTGGTAAGTTCATCACTCAGAGATTGAAAAAGCAGCATTTGTTCCTCTAATCAAGCTTTCCAGGTCGATGTGTTCACCGCAGCGTGTTTACTCATGCTTCATCTCATTTAGATTTAAATAGTTATCACATGTCTATTTAAGACCATCCCTTAAAAATTAGAGAAGAACCTGTGAAAAATCTTCAGATTTTACCTCCCCGTAGCTCTGGCAAGTTTTGGCCCAAATTTGGTGGTTTTTACTTCACTGCACACAAGTTTTAAAGGCAGGAGTGGGACAAGAAGAAAGCTGCACGTCACATCAGGGCATTAACCCCAGCTCTTCCTTTAGGACTGTCATCCTGGCAGCCAGGAGAGAGGTTTTTCTCTCTGTGCTGCTGTTTGAAAAGGGAATGTGAGCAGCACCAGCCCCATGTGGCAGGCGAGGTGCCGCAGGCAGCGCTGCCAGGATTCCTGCAGGTACACGGGGCAGAAGCGAGCACTTCAAAATGCGTCTCAACACAAGTCCCAGGGCTTATTTCATTGCCTTCCCAAAGCCTGGAATCAAACACGGAGTGTATCGGATGTCTCCAGCAGCAACTCAACTCATGCACTCTTGTAAATCTCCCTCGTAATCCCCCTGCTGCTGACACTTTATTAGCCAGGCATTCCGGGCTGCGCTTTACTGGGGCACCTCTAAGTGATTGCAGATGGGAGCGCTGTGCTGGGTTCAGATGTGCTACCAGAGAGCTCTCTTCATATTTTCCATGCTCTGCCTCGTTCGTCAGATTGGTTTTAACCCTGTTGTGTTCAGGACGTTTCCTACCTCAGCCAAGGTGCCGAAGGCGGGTGGGACACACAGGTGTTTTCATGGATGTGATCCAGGGAAACTTAAAAGCTCCCTGCATTGAATCTCCAACAAGAAATGCTGGACAGGGTGAGGAGATGTGTCAGTGTTCCAGAGGGAAGCTGGGAATTGCACGGAGCTGCCCAAAGCAGCAGAGATACGAGGTGAGGAATGCACACCACGGAGTTCATGTGCTCAGCCACAGCTCCGCTCTCAGCAGGCCCCATGAGCACACAGGGAGGGCCACTGGCTGAGACAGAGGAAGTTTCTGGATGAAAAGTCCCTGTGAATGCCATGTTAACAAAAATACATTGCATCCAGGCCGAAATTTGGGTCTCTGCTCTGAGCTGCCCCGTGTTTTCAGCTCTGGAGGATGAGCTCTGGTTTACCTGCAAACCCTCCTGCCAAGGTGCCTGCAGTGAGGACAGCACTGCCAGCACTGCCTCATTTCCCATCCACGATTAACCCAAATGTCACTGCACATCTACTGGGAAAAACGCTGGAAAATCACTATTTTTATCTCCTCATGCCTTTCAATGAGCAGAACTTTGATAGATAGATTCCTATTGAACACAGGCCGGAGTTCCGGGCTGCCCAACTGGTCTTACAATTTTATGCTGCCAATCCTGCCTAATGAGCACAAGGTCCATAATGTTGGGCTGGAAAAACTGTAATTCCCACACTCCTAGCAAAGAGGAGTGGGCAGCACCCACAACGTTAATTTTGATTTTCAGTTCAAGTGCAAACAAATTGAAGCTTGTTTTTCTGAAATCAAAATTGTGACATGGAATGTGTTTATGCCTGTGATGACCTTGCTCAGTGGAGGTAATGGGAATTGCAGATGGTCTCTGCAGTGCTTCAGAATTCACAGCTTTTTGTGAGGCATGGCTTTTAGGATTTCAGGCTGGAGAAGCAATGCTGGTTAAAGGAAGAGGTGTCAGAAATTCCCCAGAGATGAGCAACATCCACAGTACTACCCAGTGAATCTGTTGTCCCAGCATATTCAGAACCTTAAAGAAGGAATTTTAAACATCAAGGCATGGCACCTGTGTCTTTTAAACCATTAATTTATTTAATTGCTTTGCCTGAGAAATGTTTGCCACAGCCACTGAAACAATGTCAGGCAGGCTCATAATTGCTTAGTGAAATGTATACGTGTTTTTATAACAGCTATTTTCCAGAAGCTCTGATTTCTCTGGTTAAATTGAGTGTAATAAAGACAGCGAGTCTGTGACAGACAAGTTGTGGCACCTGTGTTTCCAGATGGGACACAGGAGGAAAGGTTTGCTCATCCTGACTATTAACTGAGCTCTACGAACACACAGTGCCCAGAGTAAGCAGGTGCCTATCAAACCGCAGCTCTGGGAATTCCTCTTGTGATTCATGCTTTTTCCATCCATCCAAACAAGCTCTGCTAAGCTGCTTGACTCCATAAACTGGACTGCACAAGTAATATGATGAAAAGCATCATAATTTATATCCCAAAGAACATATGTCTTCCATATTGATACGTTAGCAAGTCCCAGATTTTGGCTCCACGGTTTGGCCAAGTTAGGCACTTGTGTTGCTGTGGTTAATGTGAATTTGTTCTCTACATATGGGCAGCAGTTCTCAGCAAGACTCACGGCATTATCATGGAGGATTAAATTCACATAAATTAAACATGCAGCCAACAGTGGCTCTTTTATTAGGAGAACGTTGTTTGTGCATGATTACAGCCAGATTTTCAAAGAAAATCAGCTCCCAGCTAGACTCCAGAAGGAGCAGGCTGATTTTTAAAGCAACTCAACATTTTGGATGCTGAGCTCCTGAACATTTGGCCATGAGGATCATTCTATTCCATCACTCCCTTCACCATGGCTCGTGGTAATATATTGGCTGTGAGATCTTCAGACATTCCTTATGATCCCATATTTTGCTTTCCATGAAGATATATTTCTTCAGGTTGAGAGGGGAAAAACATTTTTCAGTGTTGCAGGAAATCAGGGAGCTTGTTGGATCTTCTCTGTTCTTATGACATAAAGGCTTCTGATCTCTGTAATCAAAAGTATTTCTGGTGTTGTGAGCTGAGTATTTTATACCTCACAGCATCAGTTGTCCTACCAACTTTCTGGACTAAATGTATATTACAGAGCTATAAAAACCAGAAGAAGATTGAACTTTTGCAGGGAGTTGCTTTAAACCGTGTAGGTTTTTGCTGCTGGTTAGCAGAACTCACCATCTGCATCTCAATCGTCTTTAAGAGCTCTTAATCACCGGCGATTTTTCTTCATCTGGAAAGATAAAAACTTTGCATATTTGGTGTGAAGCATTCAGCTCTCTTTTCTTCTAGGCTGTGATTTCTTTAACACTTCCTTCTGTGAGCAGCAAATTTCTGGNATTGTTAAAATGTCATGTTAGTCCGTGCCATAAATCACCGCTGAAATCCTGACCTCGCTGAAATCAATAGAGGTTTGCCACCAGCTCCCATGGGGCCAGAATTCAGCCTCCAGGCTTGATGGATATCCAGAGTGAACAATATCTCCAATTACTCTCTTAGGTTGGGCAAGTGCATTCCTTGTTCCCATTCCTTTCCTGCTTTCACAGTCCCTCACATCTTCAAGGGGGCACTTGGGCTGCTCAGCCTGATGGGCTGCCAAGGTTCGGGCTGATGGATGGTGCTGAGGAGCCCCTTCCTGAAAACGCTTCATCCAGAGCTTTATCATCCCTCTGGAGCCACAGCCCAGCTTTGTCATAAATGACAGAGCTGTGGCTGAGGTTATTGCCCATTTTACATCCCTGTGTCCGGTGCAGGAACAAAGCACAAAATGTTTTCTCTTTTCATTTGCTCAGGGAGTGAGTAATAAGCTCGGTACTTATTTCTGTTGCTTTAGACAATGAAGGGAAAATATTTCGCTCTTTGTTTTTGCCCAAATCACTCTAATTGCCTCCTGGAAAGTCCACTTCATAAAAGAAAAACACATTTGAAAGTGTAGCTGGTAAGTTCATCACTCAGAGATTGAAAAAGCAGCATTTGTTCCTCTAATCAAGCTTTCCAGGTCGATGTGTTCACCGCAGCGTGTTTACTCATGCTTCATCTCATTTAGATTTAAATAGTTATCACATGTCTATTTAAGACCATCCCTTAAAAATTAGAGAAGAACCTGTGAAAAATCTTCAGATTTTACCTCCCCGTAGCTCTGGCAAGTTTTGGCCCAAATTTGGTGGTTTTTACTTCACTGCACACAAGTTTTAAAGGCAGGAGTGGGACAAGGAGAAAGCTGCACGTCACATCAGGGCATTAACCCCAGCTCTTCCTTTAGGACTGTCATCCTGGCAGCCAGGAGAGAGGTTTTTCTCTCTGTGCTGCTGTTTGAAAAGGGAATGTGAGCAGCACCAGCCCCATGTGGCAGGCGAGGTGCCGCAGGCAGCGCTGCCAGGACTCCTGCAGGTACGCGGGGCAGAAGCGAGCACTTCAAAATGCGTCTCCACACAAGTCCCAGGGCTTATTTCATTGCCTTCCCAAAGCCTGGAATCAAACACGGAGTGTATCGGATGTCTCCAGCAGCAACTCAACTCATGCACTCTTGTAAATCTCCCTCGTAATCCCCCTGCTGCTGACACTTTATTAGCCAGGCATTCCGGGCTGCGCTTTACTGGGGCACCTCTAAGTGATTGCAGATGGGAGCGCTGTGCTGGGTTCAGATGTGCTACCAGAGAGCTCTCTTCATATTTTCCATGCTCTGCCTCGTTCGTCAGATTGGTTTTAACCCTGTTGTGTTCAGGACGTTTCCTACCTCAGCCAAGGTGCCGAAGGCGGGTGGGACACACAGGTGTTTTCATGGATGTGATCCAGGGAAACTTAAAAGCTCCCTGCATTGAATCTCCAACAAGAAATGCTGGACAGGGTGAGGAGATGTGTCAGTGTTCCAGAGGGAAGCTGGGAATTGCACGGAGCTGCCCAAAGCAGCAGAGATACGAGGTGAGGAATGCACACCACGGAGTTCATGTGCTCAGCCACAGCTCCGCTCTCAGCAGGCCCCATGAGCACACAGGGAGAGCCATCGGCTGAGACAGAGGAAGTTTCTGGATGAAAAGTCCCTGTGAATGCCATGTTAACAAAAATACATTGCATCCAGGCTGAAATCTGGGTCTCTGCTCTGAGCTGCCCCGTGTTTTCAGCTCTGGAGGATGAGCTCTGGTTTACCTGCAAACCCTCCTGCCAAGGTGCCTGCAGTGAGGAGAGCACTGACAGCACTGCCTCATTTCCCATCCACGATTAACCCAAATGTCACTGCACATCTACTGGGAAAAACGCTGGAAAATCACTATTTTTATCTCCTCATGCCTTTCAATGAGCAGAACTTTGATAGATAGATTCCTATTGAACACAGGCCGGAGTTCCGGGCTGCCCAACTGGTCTTACAATTTTATGCTGCCAATCCTGCCTAATGAGCACAAGGTCCATAATGTTGGGCTGGAAAAACTGTAATTCCCACACTCTTAGCAAAGAGGAGTGGGCAGCACCCACAACGTTAATTTTGATTTTCAGTTCAAGTGCAAAGCAAATTGAAGCTTGTTTTTCTGAAATCAAAATTGTGACATGGAATGTGTTTATCCCTGTGATGACCTTGCCCAACGGAGGTAATGGGAATTGCAGATGGTCTCTGCAGTGCTTCAGAATTCACAGCTTTTTGTGAGGCATGGCTTTTAGGATTTCAGGCTGGAGAAGCAATGCTGGTTAAAGGAAGAGGTGTCAGAAATTCCCCAGAGATGAGCAACATCCACAGTACTACCCAGTGAATCTGTTGTCCCAGCATATTCAGAACCTTAAAGAAGGAATTTTAAACATCAAGGCATGGCACCTGTGTCTTTTAAACCATTAATTTATTTAATTGCTTTGCCTGAGAAATGTTTGCCACAGCCACTGAAACAATGTCAGGCAGGCTCATAATTGCTTAGTGAAATGTATACGTGTTTTTATAACAGCTATTTTCCAGAAGCTCTGATTTCTCTGGTTAAATTGAGTGTAATAAAGACAGCGAGTCTGTGACAGACAAGTTGTGGCACCTGTGTTTCCAGATGGGACACAGGAGGAAAGGTTTGCTCATCCTGACTATTAACTGAGCTCTACGAACCCCCAGTGCCCAGAGTAAGCAGGTGCCTATCAAACCGCAGCTCTGGGAATTCCTCTTGTGATTCATGCTTTTTCCATCCATCCAAACAAGCTCTGCTAAGCTGCTTGACTCCATAAACTGGACTGCACAAGTAATATGATGAAAAGCATCATAATTTATATCCCAAAGAACATATGTCTTCCATATTGATACGTTAGCAAGTCCCAGATTTTGGCTCCACGGTTTGGCCAAGTTAGGCACTTGTGTTGCTGTGGTTAATGTGAATTTGTTCTCTACATATGGGCAGCAGTTCTCAGCAAGACTCACGGCATTATCATGGAGGATTAAATTCACATAAATTAAACATGCAGCCAACAGTGGCTCTTTTATTAGGAGAACGTTGTTTGTGCATGATTACAGCCAGATTTTCAAAGAAAATCAGCTCCCAGCTAGACTCCAGAAGGAGCAGGCTGATTTTTAAAGCAACTCAACATTTTGGATGCTGAGCTCCTGAACATTTGGCCATGAGGATCATTCTATTCCATCACTCCCTTCACCATGGCTCGTGGTAATATATTGGCTGTGAGATCTTCAGACATTCCTTATGATCCCATATTTTGCTTTCCATGAAGATATATTTCTTCAGGTTGAGAGGGGAAAAACATTTTTCAGTGTTGCAGGAAATCAGGGAGCTTGTTGGATCTTCTCTGTTCTTATGACATAAAGGCTTCTGATCTCTGTAATCAAAAGTATTTCTGGTGTTGTGAGCTGAGTATTTTATAGCTCACAGCATCAGTTGTCCTACCAACTTTCTGGACTAAATGTATATTACAGAGCTATAAAAACCAGAAGAAAATTGAACTTTTGCAGGGAGTCGCTTTAAACCGTGTAGGTTTTTGCTGCTGGTTAGCAGAACTCATCATCTGCATCTCAATGGTCTTTAAGAGCTCTTAATCACCGGCGATTTTTCTTCATCTGGAAAGATAAAAACTTTGCATATTTGGTGTGAAGCATTCAGCTCTCTTTTCTTCTAGGCTGTGATTTCTTTAACACTTCCTTCTGTGAGCAGCAAATTTCTGGTTAGATGGAAATTTGCCTCTATAGGGAGCATCTCATTGAGGTCACACCTCGAGTGCTGTGTCCAGTTCTGGGCCCTTCAATTCAGGAGAGACATTGAGGGGCTGGAGCGTGTCCAGGGAAGGGAAGGGAGCTGGGGAAGGGTCTGGAACAGCTGAGGGAGCTGGGAAAGGGGCTGAGCCTGGAGAAAAGGAGGCTCAGGGGGGACCCTGTGGCTCTGCACAACTCCCTGACAGGAGGGGGCAGCCAGAGGGGCATCCAGGACAAGAGGAAATGGCCTCAGGCTGGGCCAGGGGAGGCTCAGGGTGGACATCAGCAGGAATTTCCCTATGGAAAGGGTGCTCAGGCCTTGGCAGGGGCTGCCCAGGGAGGTTTGGAGTGCCCATCCCTGGAGGTGTCCAAGGAAGGGCTGGAGGTGGCACTCAGTGCTCTGGGCTGGGGACAAGGTGGGGATGGGGCACAGCTTGGACTCGATGATCTCAGAGCTCTTTCCCAACTTTAGTGATTCTGTGATCTCTTAGAAATTTCTCGGTGCATTATGGGCACCTGCATGTGGCAGATGTGAATGATGGCAGTGCAAAGGTAAAAAGTAACATAATCCATTTTGCTCAGGTATTTTTGAGGCTTTGAGGGGGTGTGGGTGGGTATTTCACATGACTGAGCTCCGGTCCTGCAAGATATTACAAACAGGTCCCCAGCATAATGGATCTTAATAAATCTGCTTCCTTAAGATTTTCCATAATTATTGTTGGATCTACTTTTGCTCTCATGTCAGCAGAAAATGAGGCAAGAAGATTGAGGTCCTGCTGTACCTGGGAAACAGATGCAAAATTGCTTTGCTTATTTATGCAGGTTTTAATCAGTGATTTCATACCTGAGGAGCACCTCCAAAGCCTGACCTCTGCCGCCCCAGCAGATCAGAATATGCCATGTTCCTATGGAAGAATCCCAAAATAAGAATTATTTCCCAATTTCTGAGGCCTTTCTTCCCATTTCCTGCTTTTCTTTCCCCCCGTGGCCCCTGTTGAGAAGCGTTGGGTAATGCTAACCTAAATGTTGCTTTAGTCACACACCAGCAGTCACCCAGAAACCATGGAGCGTTATTAAACTGCCGTCATTTCTCCTTGGGCCCCATCAATTATCAGGGCTGATGGGGGAGAAGTTCAGCCAAGGTTAGAGCGTGTGTGTGTCTCTGGCCCACGGGGAGCTCTGGATCATTGCTCTGAGCCAGCAGAGAAGGCACTGTGGGTTTGGTTGCTCCTGGGGCCATAAATCCAGGGAATGTGCAAGTTCCAGTGATTCTCTGCTCTCCCTGTAGGAATAAGGAGGGAAGGAGGAGAATCACCAGCTAATGTCAGCAAAAAGCCTCTCAGAGCAGTTCTCTAATCTGCAGTACAGCATTAAGTTTGTCCCTAAATCTGCCCATTTCACCCTTATTTCTTTGTTCTTTATTTACAATTCCCTTTTGAGATGTTTTCTTCTTTTCTGCACATTTCTTGCCCCATCACTGTCATGGCTCTGCAGTTTGGCTCTGGCTCCACCGTAAAATCACTGAGCCCCAAGACTGTGAGAATGATGAGGATCAGGAAGGGCTGAAGGGGAACAAAGTGAGAGTGGCACTTCAGCCCTTGTGCCAGTGCCCTTCCCAGCCTTGCAGTTCTGCCCCTCATCCCTGGTTCTGATGGAATGGTGGATCTGGGAGCACATCAAACTCACTCCAATACAGCTCTGGAAAAAGAAAGGGGCTTCTTTGATGACCTCAGGTACCCACCCTCCAGGTATTAATTTCATTTTTTGGTGTGGCTTTTACAGTTAGTGCAGAATTTGGCTGTAAATTGGAAGGTACTTCCAGGTCTGCACAAAGGGATTCCAGCTCCCACCAGGCTTACCCTCACCTGGGGATGGAGTCTGGTTCTGCCAGCCTGGCTTTGGCTGCACTCTGGCTTCTGCCACATGACTTGAAGTAATAAATGGGATGGGATTGCGTAGAGGCAGAGGGTGAAGAAAACAAATACCCATTTTAAAGTCTTAGGGGACTGTCTATTATTATAATGAGAAAGTGGAAACCTAATTAAAACAAAGGTTATGAAAAGTAATTTCACAATTTCCTTTCATTTGCCAATAAAAACATTGAGATTATATATGACAGCCTAGCATTTGCTCAAAAGCCAGAATCCCAAATGTCTCAATATGAAGATGTATTGGTAGAAAATATTTAATCTCCTCCAGCCTCTAAATTCAGATGTGAATCATGAATTCCTGCAAATTTCCCTTAACAGCTGTATGTTAAAACCTTTCCCAGCTGTTGTAAGTCTGTTCATTTTTCAAAGTTATTAAAGGATACACCCCCTCTAATAATTCTCAGATCATAGTGAGACACAAAAGGTTTATGTATTTCAACAGAAAGCTATTTTGCATTTACAGTTCTGCACAAGAGAAGGGCTTGTTATTTCCCCTGAGGCCAATCAATACTAGCAGGAATAAAAATGGTGATAACTTCGAAGTGCTCTTTGAAAAATTTCCAGGCCTTCAAACCCTGAACAAAACATAAATGCAAACTTAAAATTTAAATTAAGTAAAATGTGATTTGAAAACTTTTAACAATCACCCTTGCCAAACTCAATAAGCCCTTTTTAACGTGACTGCAGTGACTTGAACTGGATCAGAAAAAGCAAAGCAAGGAATCCACAAGAATGAATTCATTTAATGCAGGGAGAAGGTCCTCTCGTGACCTTGTTCCAAGCACAATCAGCTGCAGTTCTTCGACCAGCCCAGATTGCTCCAGAATGGAATGAACACTTTGGGGGATGGCACTTGGATTTCTTTGAGTCCTGAGTTTTTTGATATGAAGGATTTTCCTTCTAAGGACACACATATCCAAGCAGGCACACACAATTTTTTTCATAATTTGGTGAACAAAACCATATGGGCTTGAGTGGGTGAAAAATAGTAAATTTGCTGATTTTTGTTTCTTGCCTTTGAAGTTATTTAACAATTATTTCTTCACTATTTAAAAGCACTTTTTTGAAGAAGCATTTGCCAAACTTAGCAGAATCTGGTGCAGTGTCCCCATGTTTGGGGTTTTCACTCTTTTTTTTCCTGTGAAGATCAGTGTAACAATGATTCCCATTCATTATAAATACCATGGTTTTTCTTCCTTGAAGAAGGAAAACCTAAATTCTAGAACACTGATCTTGTCAGACATTTGATTCTGTCATCCTCTCTTCTCTTATCCAGGGCTCTGGGGACATATTAAATTATCTATCTCCTTAAAGCAACAGTTCCTCCATATCTCTGGGCTACAAGTAACCATTCTGTTTATGCAATTGCCGCTGATTTTATCTCTATCAGTGCCTGGCACTTCCTCAAATTATCATGCAGATTGTTGTTGTGACCCTGAAAAGGAGCAATATAATTGGTGATCACTTGAAAAACGTTCGGTTTAAGCAAATTGCTTTGCTCAGAGGGAATCACTGGGTAGAATCAGTTTTCCAGGACAATATCGAAGTGCTTTTACCCACAAAGATGTCCCTTCTTAAATGTTTTGCCTCATCCCTTAGAGAGCTTCCCCAGCTGCAGCAAATGGAGCTGAGATCTCAGAGGCCACTCCTTGCTTTGATGCTCAGCCCTGCTGAAGCCCCAGAGCAATTCTGTGCTGGGTACCAATAAGGCAGCTGTGCTGTGCTCTGTACTTACAGAGCAGCTCAGAATGCTCACAGAAGCTCTAAAACTCTTTTTTCCTTACTTTGAGTGTTTGGCTTTGCAGCCTCGATAGCCTCTGAGTGTGGGGAGCAGAGGTGATTTTTCTTTTCTGGCGAATTTCCTCGGTAAATGGAAAGTGCAGGGAAATCAGAGTCCTCACCGTGTGGGTGGGAGGGGCATCCACTGGGATCTGCCACCTGAGCCAGCAGCATCCCTGAGAGCTGTAGGATTCCAGCATCCTTTGCATGGACTGGGATTAGAAGGAGATGAGACATTTGTTGGTTTTTTATAGGTTTTTTTGGGAGCAGGGACCAAGAGTCCAGAAGTGAAGGAGAACCAGGGTATTTCCAGCGAGAACAAACTCTTTGCTCTGCTCCCTCACCCCTGTCCCTCCAACAGCTCCAATCCCAGGATTATGCAGGTGCATTCACCTAAATGATGGGTGTTAATTGTCAATGAGTCACTTAATTGGCTCCATATGACTGCAGATAAAATACCCCAGTGTGTTACAGTGGCAGCAGCAGAGCCATGATGCTCTGAGGACGCAGCAAGGCAGGGCTGGTGGGTAAAGCCAATGGTTTTTTTATGAAGCCAGCTGATGCAATTGGAATAATCTCCCAGTTGCACATAAATGAGGTTTTGGTTTATCCAGGAACTGTTCCAATTGATTTAAAGTTGTTCAGAAATAATCTGCTTAATCAAGGCCAGAATGCTTAGTACCATATAAAATAGATCCCTATCTCTGAAAATCTGATTACTGGTTTATTCTGGTTGGAACTTAATCCATGACACGCAGTTTGTATTTCATCTGGAGGAACAGCCCAGCAGCCACTCTAAGCCTTTTATTGGCCTTGCTTATAACTCATGGATTTTACATATTTCCAGCTGTGGTCTCCAGACCAGGTGGTCTGGACTTCCTGGTGTCCACACAAGTTCTGGACACTGGGCTGTTGTCCCTTAGTCCATCTGTGTCCTGCCACAGCTGTTCACCAGGGAGGAACCCGGATGGTTCCGTCCCTGGAGGTGTCCAAGGGAGGCCTGGACGTGGCATTCAGTGCTCTGGGCTGGTGACAAGGTTGGACTCGATGGTCTGGGAGGTTTTTTCCAACCTCAGTGATTCTGTGAACCATCAGCTTTCAACCCTGGCTCTGGACTCTGTTCTGTTTTGGCAGAAAAATCTGTCTAGAAAACCAGTTTCCAATGGAGCTGTGTCCATTAAGGGGGTTAAGGGTGTCCACTCTCAGGATCTGGCTTAAACCCACTTTGAATTGAGTTGGTTGGCTGCTAAACTGATACAGAAATCAACTGGATACCAAACTGCTGCTTGAAATGACTGGAAATTCGAGTGGAGTGTGTTAAAACCCCAAAAAATGTAGTATCCTAAATAGTCCCGTCTGAAAACACAATATTCTGTTCCGTTGTCAAGCTGACAGACTGAAACAAGCTCCAGTAATTTCTGTATCAGTGGCATTATGTCATGTAACTGCTGCAAACTTCTTCAAACAAATTTCTGAATGCAAACAGGCTCATGGAGCAAGGGAGCAGGTAAAATGAGAGAATAATCTGGGATTACTGAAACAAGCCGTGCAACTGTTGAACCCTGAGGAAAGGGAGAACTAACACGCTTCATCTAAACCCTCCCATAAAAACTGCGAGTAATTAGAGGCTTAGATTTATTGAAAACAATGAAAAAAAAATCATAATTACCTTTACATATTTTTCATTCGCTGTTAGAAAGTGATCCCAGTAATTTGGTGTTCAGTGAGCAGGGTGCGTTTTGCATTGTTGTTCCTCCACTGCGCCCTTGTGAGCAGAAGTGCTCCAGGGGAACCCTGTTGAACAGGTCTGTTCTTTTCCTTTTTAAACCTCGCAGCAATTAGCAAGCATTTCACGGCCCATTTCAGTGCCATAATGTGACTCGGCAAAATGGTGCCCAGCTCAGAAGGGTTGCAAAACACCTCCTTGTTCTAGATGGGAAAGGTTTCCTTCAAATGGGAGAAGTCCCGGAATAAAATCACCCTCAATTGAGAAGGACATTGCCTTCTCAATTGTTTTTTACCCAAACGAGAAACTGATCCTGGGAAAAGCCTAAGTTAGAAACCTCTGTGAAAGTCACTGCACAGCAGAGGGAAGGCTCACAAGAAACCTAATGATCCCTCTTGTACGAGTGCATGATGAAGGTGGAACAAACCAGCAAGAGCCCACGAGGGCAGACATCCAAGGCCCGGGGCAGAGCTGGGGCAGCCCAGCCGTATGAGAAGTGGTCATATTTCAAAATAGGCAAGTCCAGCATAATCCTGTTTATGAAATGCAGGTGGAGCATAATTCAGAGTTTGTGGTTGGAGCTTTAAAACTCATTATGTTTTGGTTCTGCGCTCCGTGGAGACAACTGCCTCCTTGTACGTCAGTGCCGAGATGCTCTGAGCAATTGGGGGCTGAAGTTTGCAGCTCTGGGGTTCTGATGGCTGAGCACAGGACAATTCTCCCCTCTGGAATGTGTCAGCATCCTGCAGCCTGGAGAACCTGAGAGATTTGGTTTTCCAGCCTCAATGCACGTCTCCCACGCCAGGCGTTTTATGACTTTCTCCTGAGTGAGAGCGGTGTGGTTTGGAAGATAAGATCTGCCCAGGAAAGAGCAACCAACGCTGGGATGTGACAGCGAAACTTAGAAACGCTGACAGATGGAAAATATTTTGTTCTTCCTTTTCCAAATCCTGTAGCAGTTCAGATCTGTCCCTGTACCTGTCGTTTCTTCATGGGGAGCCCTGGTAGCTTCATGCTAAGCAGAGGGTCTGTGCCCTGTCCCCTGGTCATGCTGGAGTTTGAGGTCACAAATTTCCTCCCTGGTATATAAAGATGCCACCATAGGAATGTTTCTGGAGAGGCTCCCCAGAAATAACTGCACCATCAGGCTTTCAGGGGCTTAGAATCTTTGAGGGGGTTACAACACAGGCTGTGGGAATCATGGAATGGTTTGGGTTGGAAGGGACCTTAAAGATCATCCCATTCCCCCCCTGCCATGGCAGGGACACCTTCCACTGTCCCAGGGTGCTCCAAGCCCCGTCCAACCTGGCCTTGGACACTGCCAGGGATCCAGGGGCAGCCACAGCTTCTCTGGGCACCCTGTGCCAGGGCCTCCCCACCCTCACAGGGAAGAATTCCTTCCCAATATCCCATCTAATCATACTCTGTGTCAGTGTGAAGCCATTCCCCCTTGTTCTGTCACTCCAGGCTCTTGTAAAGAGTCTCTCTCCATCTTTCTTGTCAGCTCCCTTCAAGTACTGGAAGGGCACAATTAGGTCACCCCAAATCTACTGCCTTCTCTTCAAAAATGGCTTTTCCCCCATCCCCCATGTCTTTCTGGGACTGATGTATGAAGCCTAGAACAAGCAAAAAAAATCATAGTCTTCAATTAGAAACTAATTTATAAACATTCTTGTGTGGGAGATGGTATGGACAGGATAGAAAGGGAGGAAAAAATATCCCAAGTAGCAGATGAAGCCTTACATTCACAAAAGGGGTAGGACTGTACCAACATTAGTGCTGTTAGCCTGGAGGTTTGGGATATTCATTTGGAGAGGAATGCTGCTGGTGCTGAACACGTCAGACTCTCATTGACTTCTAAACCCAACAATGTTGTTCTTCAAACAAGCATGACATGCTCAGAGAGTGCCACAGATTTAGGTCAGATGGGGAGGAAGAGGAGCTCTGGCTGCAAGTTCGGGGTTTGCTCTCACTGAACGAGCTGGCTGGGATGTTTGCCTTTGCTGCAGCACCTGACTGTGCTGTCCCAGAGCAATAAATGCAGCTCTTGCACAGTTCAGGAGATCTGAAAATGAGATCAAGTTTAATATATTGCACAACTCAGTTAAAAGGCTCCTACTGGGCTACTTAATATTGGTCTGGAATAGCTACAGTGCAGCAAAGCAATCCTTTTTCGTTTGTTTTTCTGGATTTGAGCCTTTTGCTGCTTATGTTTTCGTTGCCATTTTCTAGCAAAACCAATCTAGAGCAGCACAACAAAATTAATGTGTGAACTACAGCACATGGGGAATGTTCTTTGTGGAACGGTGTCACCCTGATCCCCAGGGGGACAGGGGGGTTTGTAGGGAAGGGGAAAAGCTCCCATCCGGATTGCTGCTCCAGGAAAAGCAAACTCTGTGTGCCACTAGAGGGTGCATCAGCTGCAAACCTGTTACTGGAAACCGGGATTTTGTTCAGAAGCTGCTCTGTTTTGAGGCTCTGAAATTAATTTGAGCAGCCTCAACTATCTGATGTTCAGTTCTCAGCATCGTTCAGCTCACCTGAACCTGCCCGTGGTGGGTGGCTTTGTCAACAGCAGATAATTTATTTTGGCTCTTCCAACTCCACTTGCTTGCTGTCTGCTGCAGAGCCCCAGGCAAAGCAAGATTATTTAAATGTATTGGGTACAAGGATTTGCTGTTGTGGCACCAGAGGCTCGGTGTCTCAGCTCCCTTTGCTCCTGTGCTGGTGGGATGAACAGCCAAGAGTTGAGGGCAGAAGGTGGAGATTGCTGAACTCAATCCAAAATGAAGCAGGTTGGGAATTTCAGCTGGGTTAGGGCACTGCCTGCTCTCCTGCTTGTCTCAGCCTAGAAAAGTCCTGGAGCAAAGTATCTTTTTCTGTCTGCACCTCCCTGCCAGACAGATCTTCATCTTTTGCTCTCAGGAACTGTATTTCTTGGAGGGTGGCATGTTTCTATTTATCCAAGGAGAGATTATTACAGCTCAGAGGACTGAAATGGGAATGTTTACATTCAGGAAGAAAGCTTATAAAGCCATTTCCTCGGGGAGGGGGGTTCACTCAGCCTCTCATTGGGGAATCTTTGATAGATCTGCTAATTGGCAAGGCCTATAATGTTATACCCAAACTATTGTGGGTGTGCATTTGGATGTGCATTTGGGTGTGCATTCCAGCGTGCTCCACCTGCACGGGGTGCACCAATAAATCCGTAAAATAAAAGGTAAAACCCCTTTTTTCCCTTCTAACCGTGTTTGGTTCTTGATTTTAAGACCAAGGGTAGGCATCGCTGTGGGTGCACAGGTGCAATTTGTGCTGCAGCTCTGTGTGGGTGTTCAAAATGACACAGAAGGGCCTTTGCCCCGTGCTCAGGAGCAGGCAGGACCCCCCCAGCTCCTCCTCCGAGATCTTCCTCTGTTAGAGCCGAAATCCAGCAGTAGATGGCACCAGCAGGATGGAAAAACGGGCTTTAAACTCCTGTAATGCCTCAAAATTCCCCAAATGTTTCACACGACACGGACAGCTCAATAAAAAGCCAAGGCAGCGGTTCCTGGCAGAGGTGAATCACCCGGAGTGGCCCAGGGTGCCCTTCCCAGCACTGGGGACAGGGAAGCAGCACAGGGATAACACACACACACAGTTCCAATTTACATGGACATAGGAGCAGTTTCTAAGGCAAAAATAGGAAGCTGTTGGGAATTCCCCACAAACTGGACACTGCAGGCTTCAGTGATGCTGTACTGGGAGGATTCCTGATGCTGCCTTTCCTAGCAAATGCATCCAAGCTGAATTTCTGTCTCGAATATTGACCAGGGCTTGTATTTCCTATGTCACACTTGTGGTCAGTAAGGAATATTGGATACAGGCAGAGCTCACAGGATTCTAGTTTTTAAGTTTTGTATACTACAGAACCATGGTTTCAGATTTTTCAAGAATATGCTATAGAATGGATAGATAATTGTATAAAATATTGAATGAACTCCCACATAGATAAGCCAAACCAGGACACTTCATGCTGTTCTGGAGTCTGTGCTTCTTTCTTTCATTTTGGACATACACAGGAAAAAGTGATCACTGGGATCCATGTCCTGCAGTGTTTGAAGTGAAGGAGATGAGGACAAATTAACCAGCTCTTGTTCCTGTCCTTTCCTACCTAAACATGACTCTCAGGGCACTCAGAAATGGTGATAGAAGGAGACACAGAGTGAGGGTGCTGCAGTTAAAAAATCAGCTTCCAGTTCCAGCCACCCCTTTGGGAAGAGCTGCTGAGTGCAGGTTTCAACCACAGCAAAATGCATTTCTGATCTGCTCCCCAGAGTTATTGGTGGCTTCCATTTCCAGTGTGGCACAATGCAGATTTTAGAGGGCAGTGCAGATGGTATTAAACGATGTTTTTTTAGCTGTAGCTGCCACCAAATGGCCTCTATTTAAACACTTTTATTTTCTTCAGTGCCTGTCTGCCACTCACACGCCCCTGTAACTTGTTGCTGAAAGTTTTTCTGTGCAGCTCTTTAACCTGGTGCTTCCAAACGTGCTCTGGTGTGGGGTGTGACTTCATCTGGCAGAGTGGTCTGACCACGATGTCTGAAAGTCCCTTGATGAATTCCATATTCAGCAGGGTGGACAGTACATTTTTAATTGAAATAGTCATTAAATCACTCAGTGAGCAGCTTTGCAGTGGCTGTGCTCCAGAGATAGTAGGAGGAATATTAATGTGCACAGGAAAAGGGTCTGTTTCTCCAAAGATTGTACAGAAGGGGCAGACCTTGTTTTCTAGATCTCTTTAACAAAGGTGTTTTCAGCAAGAATTGCAAATGAGCCACTCTTCCACGGAGGCAATTTGCATATCATTAGCCTTCCGGGTTGTTAATTGTTTTCACCTAGAGGAGGTGGAAGAGTTCAGTCTTTGTTTGGAAAATGACAACGCTTTCAGCAGGTGGCACATTTTATTTGTGATAGATGATACAATTTTTTTTAACATTTTCTGCGAACTGCTACTAATTTTGATGGAGATGATGATGCCCTTTCAAAAGAAAATTGAGACCTTTCCAGTAATTCACTCAACATTTAATTTCCTTGTATTTCTTTGTAAGTTGCTTTTTCAGATAAAAGAAATATTTTCCTTTTATGTCTCTTCTCTTCCCTCCCTCCAGCTCCCAGATAAAATGCAGCACCACACCCTCCAATAATGTTTTCATGATCACCTTTGTAAGGCTGTAACTTCACAAGAATTCAAGAAAAATACTGAAAATTCAAAGGCCTTTTCAAAATCCTTGTCGGTGTTTGAAACTCTGATGTCCTGTTTGCATTTTTGTCTTTATCCTGTGGGGTTGAGGGAACTTTTGCAGCATAGAACAAGGCAGAGAGGAAGAAGGGATGCACAGGCTCAGGGTGTGATGGGGATGACCCCAGCAGGTGCAGTCTGACCCTAATCCAGCACTTCA
Source organism: Aleadryas rufinucha (assembly GCA_013397815.1). NCBI lineage: Eukaryota > Metazoa > Chordata > Aves > Passeriformes > Aleadryas > Aleadryas rufinucha. The sequence continues at coordinate 235,371 of VZTH01017551.1, read as the reverse complement.
TTCACATGGCTCTGGCTCTGATGGGTCTGTGATGTTTTCCAAGTGTCTTTACGAATTTTGGTCCAGGGCCTCAATTTTGTGGAGCCAATTTGGGTTTCTCTAAATACACTTGAAGGGTCTCAGTACCTGATGCACCTGGACCAGCACAAGTCTGGGGTCTGTGCCTGAAACAACGAGCTGGGAAGGACAGGGAGGGGAATTCAAAGATGCTCACAATGAAGCTCAGGGGATGAGAAAAAACCCTTTAAATTCCTGTTCATGCATGGACACTTCTGATTTTGCTCCTTTTACTTTGGGATTTCTCCCCATGCTGACCTAAGGCTTGTGTGCGACCTCAGAATAGGCACAGCACAACCTTTGTTGGTTTTTTACTCTCTGTTTTATGTCAGTAACACATCCAATGGTGGATTAATCTTTACCTGACTGATTAAAATGTTAATTAGTGAGATTTTTACCGGAATGAAGTTGGAACTCGTGCCAGCAGTGAGTTCTGCAGCTGCTCACACCTTTTTGGTGTTACTTGGAAATAGCCATGAGCTGTCTGACACCTCTTCTACTTCTGTTGTCTTAAAGATAAAAAATATGAGAAACTGCCCTTTTGGATCTATTGTGTTTATCAAAAGAACAAAATGACACTTACATTCTCCCCCTCTCTCACTGTCAAATCTTCCTCCCATCATCAACCACCACGGGGAGAAGATTTTATTTATTTTATTTATTTATCGCCTCAAGTGTTGAGTGTCTCAAAAAGAAATATTTTATTGCTCTCCAAAGATTGTAAAGCCTGGGACTTTTTTTATAAAGCTGCCAACATTAACATCTGGGACCTTTTGCCACTAACACCATTTAAGTCTTTACTTCTTTTAGTGATCAAATACCAAGTTATTTATTTCCACAGTCACACACGTCTGACTCTGTCACAGTTCCCAATTACATTTTCTGGAGATTATTGCACTGGGCTGTACATTACCTGCTTGGATGAGCTTCATTTTCAGAGCCTACTGGTCTGGTGGGGACTGAATGTTTGCCACAGATCATATGATAAAATATGGAAAACATCTGGCTGAAGTAGTCTAACAAAGATCTGAACATCTGGAAAATATTGGTAAAGAAGCTAATTAAGTTTGTCAACTTACAAATCGTTCTAGCAGGAAGTATTTAGGGGAAGCAGATAATTGAGATTTCATTCCTCTGGCTGCTTGTCCTTGCCTGTGTTTATTTTAGTACCACTGGAAGGACTATTTTACCTCCAAATCCTCCTCTGGACACAAACTGGGAGGGAGCTACCAGGGGCTGTGTTCAGCAGGTTACACTCACAGTGGGAGAAAAGAATGCTGGAAATAGGCTTTGGTTCCTGTTGTCTCCTGTTTTAACCATTTTAAAAGACACCAAGACATCTTCAGCTTCCAAACACCCTGATGAAACTCTGTCATCCTCTCAGCTGAAGGCTTTGCTGCTGTTCCCCAGCTCTCTCACAATTTGCACTTGGCTCAGGCAGGGATGTTTTTTCAGGGGAAAGTTTTGTGGTGACTCCACCTAACACTGAACCTGTGGGGTTATCGAGAATATCTTCATTTGGCTTCCATAAAATACCCAGAACTTGAGCTTTCTCGTCAAAATATTGCCTTGCTCAAAAAACCCAAGACTGGGCAAAACACTTCTTTCACATAAAAGCCACTTTATTTGTGTCAGAGAGCGATTTTCACAAGCCATAATGCACCGAGACCTCAGTCATGACAGATCTCGGTAATTTTTGCTCCAAGGGTAGGAGCCAGCTCTGATTTAGTTTTCCAAATATTAACTCAAAGAAAACAAGTATCTTTCAAAAAGTCGAACCAAACCCTTAACGCTCCTCAGGGGGAGAAGAGGCACAGAACAGTTACACGAAGTTTTGTTCCTTTATGGACTCAGATATAACCATGACCGTCACACCATTAAAAACGACGCCCATATCCGTCTCTAAAAGCCTGACTATTATTTTCTCCCCATTTCCTATCAGCTTTCTTCATTTTGCAAGGTAGTGATTTGCTCTACTTAACTCTGACCACATCTTGCCTAGCTCAGGGCCTCGGTGAAAATGAAGCTTTTGTCACCATGAGTAACACCCCTTAGATGTAAAGAAATTAAACATTAAGGGCTTTGCAGTGTTACTCACACAAAAGAGAAGATATTAATGAATAGGCTCCTTTGAAAACACCCTTCTGCAGCTAAACCTTTAATGACAAAGGCTTTCTTTGGAGTTCCTTGTTGAATTATCCACAGTCTATCTGTGAGCCTCCTGGCTCTGCAGAAACAGGGAAAATTTCACATTGAATAAAAGCAATTCCCGCATGACTGCCTGTCCTACCCACCGAAAAAAAGAAGAGACATGAATAAATTAAGGTACAAATGAATGTAAATGTCACGTTAATAGTTCGAATACACGGTAGAATAGAAGAAATGCCTGTATTTGTCTCCAGCAGCAAACACCCTGGTGGCCAGATTTGACAGCAGCTAATTGAGCAGTAATTGTTATTAATGTCTCTTGTCTTTGCTGTCCACAGCAATTCTGGCTGTGCAGAGCTCGGGGAAGCAGTGATAATTCTTAGGTTCCTTGAAGGGATTGGAAATGTTCTTTTCCCATATATTGAAAAAATGTGAGCGTGTTTGGAACGGGTTAAATGTGTTAATTGTGACCATCAGCACTGTCTCTGGCTTTGATTGTCTCACCGGTGCTCAGGACTGGTGCTGGTTGTGCTCCTTTATTGAAGCTTTTAACCCAGGGAAAGGGATTAATAACGAAATAAAGTGACATTTGAGGGCTGCAGGCCTGGCCACAAGGACCAGTGGGCCAAGGGGAGCTTCTGGTGACACCCCAAAATCGGCAGCCTGTGCCATGTGCTCAGGTGCCTCTTTTTGCTCTCAAGAGCTTTAGGAGAACTGGAAGGGCATTGAGGGGACAGTGGGGTGAGGAGCTTTCCCAGGAAAAATGTGCTGCTTCCAGAGAAGCTCCAGAGGTGTTGGAGCTGCATCTCCTTGGTGCATGTGAAGGATTTTGTTGCACACAAAATTTTGACTAACGTTTCCCATGGTAAAACCATCTCTGTCATCTTTTCCCCGTGCTTTATTCTCTACCTTTGTTACATCTGATTCTTGAAGACTCTTCTGGGCAGCCTGTTTAGCATGAAATCAGAAAAAAACCCAGAATACCTTTCTGCCTTCCAAATTCTTGTGAAAATTGGTTTCATTTTAGCCAAGGGCTGCAAATGTTTCAAGCAAAACACACACATGTGCACGTGGAAGTTTCTACATGCACAGTGTGACTGTGTTAGCTCCACTTCCACATGGAACAGTTGGAAAAGAGTAACAGTCAGAATAATTCCCAGATTCTGAGGGATTAGAGTCAGGACAGTGTGTGGTTTGCAGTAATGACAGAGCTGCTTGCTGACAGATTTTGACCTGCCGCTCCTCAGAGGCTGAAGGTATTTAAGGGAGATTTAGTTTATTGTTAATCTTAGGTGTGCACAGCATAATTTCCTTTCTTTCTGTGCCAGCTGGGACTCTGCAATCCTCTGGTGCAAACTAACCCAGCCTTTCCTGCCTCCAACCCTTTATGGGCCAAGTGGCTAATGAGGAAATTTGAAAATATGTGTAAAAACAGAGCAAGGATCTAAGGAGAAGGGCCAGATTTGGAGCTGGATCCCAACTGGGCTTGCTTTTCTGTGCGGGCAGCATTTAAAAAATGCAATCCAGCTTGGTAAGTGCCATCATTACAGCTGTGAGCCAAGCCCAAGTGACCACTCTACATCTGCAGGTAACAGCGGGGTTGAAACAAACAGGCAGTGTTTGCAAATCTGGTCCCTGGATCGTTTTCACTTCTTTGAAAACACAAAAAAAGAAATAAGAAATAAAAAGGAGGCTTAATCCCCAAGTGTAAAAGTGAACCTTGGTGCTCACTTAAAGTAGGGGTCCTCATTAAGTCTCCTAAATAACCTGGGGGGGAAAAACTCACAGCAAAACCTCTACTTTTATCTCTCAAGCCTTCATTTCTAAATAAACATGAACCATATCCTCGGTAAACCCAGTTTCAGGTTGGAGGCCAATTAAATAAATTTAAGTTACATTTCTGAAAGCTTCTTCTGTATTTATAGTGAGATTCAAGATTTTATGTGTTTTCCATGTATATATCCTGACTTCTTTGACTCACGTGATACAATATATGCATTTTCTCTTTCTATTACTTGAAATGACTTTTCATTTCTTTTGTTTTACTTCCTTTGTTCCCTGTGGATGTTATCCACTTGATAGAAATGGCAGAAATTGTTTTGGCTTCCTCTTGCCCTGTGACTCCTAATTATCCAATATTTGTACTTTTCCATCCGCTTTGGGATTGGTTGGGGCTTTTTCCCTCTCTGTGTTTTGGATGAGGAAGAACATTTCTATAAAAATCTCTTCTTTGCCTGGAGCGAAATGGCTTGGATACAGTGCTGGCTGCAGATCTGACAAGGAGAGGTTTTGAACCATCAGCAACTTTCCTAAGCTGATATTTCCCGCCGCAGCAGGGAAACACTTTCCACAAGGACTCAGGAGCCCAGGCAATTCCCAGGAATGACAGCATTTCTAAAAGTTGTTGTTATTTGAAGAAACGATTACAGCAACTGCTGCTTTACTGTGCAAAAGCTGTGATGCAGATTGGAAATTCCAGCATCCAGACCTGCATTTTCTCTGCCCTTGCCCACATCAGCTGGTGCCAAGAGAGTGACTCTCTGAGTTTTGGGGATCCCAATCAAATCTGAAAATTGTGTGTCCCCAGTAAGCTCAGAAATAACATAACTAAAGGCAGGTCAGGGGAGATGCCTGTGCTTCACTGGCTCAGCTTCCAGGAGAGAATTCTTGGTGCTTTCCCTGTTACTGATGCCCACACAAACAAAATGTAGTGAAAATAATCTCCCTTTTCCAGCTGCCAGGTGGTTGTGCTCCTTGGAAAACTGCTTGGAAGTGTATTCACCTCACTCCTTCCCAGCTGTGGGGAGCTGGAACCTGAACCCTCGAAGTCTGGTGTTTGCTGAAATCGCTGCAAAACCTTTCCTCCATCCAAGCTCTCCCGAGTTTCAGCTCAGGGCTCACTTCCCATCACAAGAGCCTTATTCGTCCTCGTTGGTGCTCTGAGCTATTCAAAGACAGTTCTGGGATTCTGAAATGCCAGTTTGAAGCCTTTGTGTACGAAATGCTTTCTGAAGGAGTGTTTCCCTTTCAAGCCATCACAGATTTTTACAATAATCCTCAAACCAGGCATTTCCTGTGCCGAGCAGCTCCCTGGGAAGTTGGATGCTCTGGGAAGCAGCTCCCCGAGCACTGAGCACTCCTGACTCAGAGCAGGAGCCAGAAGGGTAATGGGGCCATGGAGGGCTCATTCCAAAGGATTGTTTGGTTTCTCATAACACCCCAGCTTGGAAAGTTCATAGATTTTGGAATCCAGGTAATTCTCCTCACTCCCAGTGCACACTCCTTCCTCCTCCAACTCCCTGCAAGAGGAGTATTTGGACTATGGGTTTATTATTTCCCTTGCTAATTCTCCATGCAGATGGCACAAGAATACGACAGCCAGTGGGTCTGGAGTTTAATGTGGAAGGCTTTTCTTCCTCTCGGGAATACCTGGGTGTCAACCAGCTGCAGTGTGGGTCTGTTTTCCACCAGGACTCCTCAGAAGGAACCAACCAGCACAAATGTTTCTGTCTGCTCAGCCCGTTCTGAAATCCTATAAAATTAAAATGCAGACAGGGGCTAGAAATAAACATTTATGTACCTTCCCAGTCCCGCTGGACTTCAGCCTACCATAAACAATTACTGCAGCTATAAAAAAGAAAAGCCCTGTATTATCAGCTGATCCTCCCGTGGAGGCTGTATCTGCCTGTTTGATTTGAATTTCAATGCTATTGTTTTGCGTGTGTTGAACTACAAAGAGATGAAAAGCTTTTTGTTATTCTTCTTCATCAACTGATCTAATGCAAGAGGAAAATTACTGGTAATTATTTTTGCAGCAATTACGCTGGCCCAAACACCAGAAGTGCAAGCACATTCCTTGTTATTTATTACAGAAAGGTCTCAAACCACAGGCTGCTTAGAATGCACAGCATTTCAATTCATGGACTTTGATGAAACTTATTTTAATATAGCTTTGTTTTCCTTATTAAATGACAAGAAAGATTAATTACAACAGATCTGGGAGTGTTTTAATGTTGCTGAGTGTATTTCAGCAGTTAACTTTCTTTCTCTGGATGTGAACAGCACGGCTGCTCTATAGGGGTTTTCTCAACTAATTCCAAATCTGTAAAGCCTGAACTTTTATCAGATTTTATACCTGGACCTGAAAACAATTAATTTTTCTCTCTTAGTTGAATTTATCTCAATCTGCAGGGAGCCAGTTGTCTTTTTATGAATCTGCACCTGACACATGTTGTTGTGCACTGAATTTAATAAAGTTCTGTGATGAGAAGAGATATCTCTTATTTTCAAAGGATGACACTGTGGGACTTGTTCTGTTGTCTGGATATCGAGTTTCTGAGTTCTGTTCCCCATCCATGCTGGGTATGAGCTGCCCCTCCTGCCTTTCTGAAAATGCAGCTCCTGCCTTGCTCCTGTCCAGCTGGATGAGCTTGGAAAACTCATTCCCCACCAGAGATGGCTGGAGTGCATGAAAAATGTCATGTAGGGATTTGTATTATGTTGTTCAAGAAAATATTTTGCCCTGAAATATTTATGCTTTGGGGGTTTTTTTCTGCTGCCTTTCCCTCAGTGTTACCCCAAAACAGATTTTCCTCAGAAAAGGAAAATGGTAAAGAAACATCAGCATTTTTTTGTCCTGTGCAGGGTTGAGTTGGACTTCAGTGATCTCTTGTGGGTCCCTTCCAGCTCAGGAGATTCTGAGATCCCTCAGTCCCTCCTCCAGCCAAAGTAGCTTTTTATGCTGAAGAAAATAATCCAAACTGAATTCAGACAGTTTTTAAATATATCAGGGTGGGAGAGAAGTTCATCCAGGTTTACGAGGCAGCTTTTGGAGATGAATTCACTTTTCACTAATAAATGTTCATTTCTGACACCCACAGCTCCACACGAGGGATTAATTTCTGCATTAATGTTTGGATATTGATATTTATAGAATGAACATTTGCCTCCTGTTTATAACATTTATACATAACCCACAATTCCTGCAGTATCTGAAACAGAACAGACTCTGTCCAGAATGTCTGTTTGAACATTAAACTTCCAAATGGAGTTGGGGGTGTGGTCGTGTCTTCCACATGGATTTAAAATTTTGGTGAAACGTCAGGAAATGCCTCACAACTCCTGCATGTCTGCAACAACATTTGTAATACCTGAAGTGTGGTTTTTTAATAATTCTTCTTCTCCCTGGTGACGTTTAGGACGTGCAATTCTATCCCACCCCAACATCACACTGCCCAGAGAGACTGATTTCTGAATGCTCTTCTTGGCAATGGGTTTGANTGACGTTTAGGACGTGCAATTCTACCCCACTCCAAGGGGTAGAATTGCACATCCTAAATCAGGGGGTAGAAATCAGTCCCAGACAGATTGACTTCTGAATGTTCTACTTGGTGATGGGTTTGAAAAACAAAATAACATAAAATAAAATAAAATTTTCAATATTCATTTTCTAATTATTGATTTACTCTAAACCAGTGTTTATTTTGGACTTGTGCATTTCAGACCAGCAAACAAATGCCAGTTTCAGTCTCTTCTGGAATTTTACATCTTCCCAAGCGCAGCTCCCCCTGCACTTTTGTTGCCATCCCCAAGTTCTCCTGCTGAGCATGTACCAGTAACTTTTCCAGATTTTTTTTGTAGCTTTTTTGCTGTGCCCCAGGAGAGAATAGGATGAGACAATCCCGTTTAACCCCCTGTCTGAAGCAAAGGCTTTGAATAAAGGTGAAAGGCTCATTTCACTGACTTCATCACCAAGCCTATAGAAATTAAATTTCTGCATTACTCACAGGATGACTTGCAATTATGTTGATTAATCATATGTTACTGAGAAAATGGAAACTCATTTATAACAGGCATTATTAGTCTATTGTGTCATTTTTGGTTCCTTAAAGCCCTGTTCCAGGGACAATTCCTCTCTCAATGAGCTGGTTAATTCCATTTCTCGTCCACCTTGTTTATAATTAATTCTTAAAAAGTTGTTTACATGAAACACAATTAATTCAACACAGTTCTTTAAAGAATGGGAATATGTAAACTCATTTGGAAGTGTAATATTTCAATACTGATACTCAAAGTAGAGATGTTTCCCAGAGTAATGTAAATATGTGAATGTTTTTTGACCTTTGGTTTGTTAGCAGCAAGTAACATGCACATTTAATTTTGAAAAGTATATTGACCCTTGAACCATCTTCTAAATAAAAATGGAGCTAATAATGAGGAGAATTTTATGGGATGCTATTTATTTAGCTAGAAATGAGGTTTGTTTATCTAGGAAATGGCACCACTGGACTCTGAATCTTGGGAAACAGGGATGTCATGGACACTGACGCCCAGAAGATATTTATGGATATTTATGGCATCACTTTGGCTGCAGATTTTTTGGGGCCAGGGTGTTTTTTATAGTCTGAAAACCAGAAGTCTGCAGGATTGTTTCACTGGCAGGGTTCAGTAGTAGTGCCGTGGTTTGAATTGAGCATAACTGGCTCTGCAGCAGCCTGAAATCCCAATATTGTTCATTCGGAGCAAAAAGGATTAAATCAATACACAGCAGTGTGTGGGTAAAGAGGGACTTGCTGGAAGTTCCTGAGTTCTTTCTCTGAGATTTGCTCGTGGTTCCCTCTCATTCTCTTTTCGTGGTCCCTGTTCCTGTTCTGCCTCCGCTCTCCCCGGCAGAGCCTGTGCCCTGTCCCAGCGGGGCAGCCCCAGCTCCCGGTGTGGTTTATCCCACTCTCCCAGGACACTCCGGCTCCCCCAGACCCCACCTGGGTTTTGGTGGGAGCAAGGACGGAGCCCTGGAGAAGGAATTCCTGGCTGGTATTTTCCAGCTGTCTCTCAGTTCACACCGGAATGCCAGAGCTGATGATGGGACCTTTGTGTTTGCCAGAAGCGGAATCTGGGCACCACTTCAGCGGGCAAAAACATCCATAAAACACAGTGGTGTTGTGGTTTTGTTCTAAATTGATCTGTCCAAGGCAGTCACAGACAGTGACTCTGTGTTACTTTTAATTAGTATGCACCTCCAAGATTTTAATAAACTATTTACCAACGGATTGCTCTGTCACAGGGCATTATCAGTTCTTTAAACTTCTGTTGCAGAGAAGGTCAAAAGTGAATAGCTCATTCTAAGACTGAAATAAAACATGCCAAGAGTAAAGCTTTATGGGATGATTAACATTTTCCTATTCAACCTCGCTGAGAGATTGGTGTTCCATCCCTTTATTAATGTGCAAGTTCTCTTTTGCAACCAAGTGATGCAGCCTGTTGTAATTTGGATAATAAAGAGAGTTGTTGTTGTTGTTTAATAAAAAGAATGGTAATTTATTGACACTTGGCTCACACAATGCCGGGAGTGTAATGAAACCCAACAAACTAATTTCATTGCTCCCCGTGCACTCCATGCTAATTAAAAGCAACAATCAGTATGGGCGAGGCATTGTCAACAACGGCATTAAAAGCCTGAGCTGTGGCCGAAGGGCTGATGACAGCTTGCAAGGATGAGGCAGATGGGAGGTGGAAAAGAAACCAAGAATTACGCAGGAGGCAGAAGCTGCAACTTTTGTTAATGAGATGTTTAAACTTTAATATGAGTATTTTATGGCTTTCCTTCTTTACTTTTAATATTTTATTCGAGGACCCCTTAATAAAACTTGTTTCTGTACATGCTGATTATTAAGGCTCTGATTTAAGAAGAAACTTCCAAAGTCAAGGCATTAAGCTTTGCTGCTGGGTCACATGAAAAGGACTTTTCCTGAATGCAAACCCTCCTGTGACTGTTGTTTCCTCTGAAGCTGGAGGTAAAATCCCATTGCTGTTTCTGGGATCACATTTTCTTGCTGCACAGGTCCCACTATAAACTTGTAGAAGGCTCCTTGAAGAATTCAGGTTGGTGTGAAGATCACTTCCCTGCTCACCACGCCAGAATCCTGCTCAGGAGTTTGAGCAGCCACCTCACTTTTCCCCTGCTTTCTAAAACCAAAAATACTCAATTTATCTTCCGTTCCACAAATCACAGTAAAAATTATGAACACAATAAAGATCTTTCAGAACAGCAGAAAGTGTGAACACTTTGGGCATCTTTTATGTGAGTTTTTTATGTGAGTTTTATTTCCCAGTTTTATATCTATATATATATTTATGTGAATGTTCCTTGCAGCCCTCAGAGGCAGGCAGATTACTTATTGAAATATAGAAGCTGCCGTGCAACACAAACAAGCAACTGTATTTCAGGTATTGCCAAAATCCCCCTTGCTAAATGATTTCTCAACTCTCATCCATTTAGTTACCCCTTGGAACCTGGCAGGACTTTCCAGTTTTTTCCCTGAAATTCAGCTTGCAAGCTCATAGAGGCTGTTTCAGATGAGGATGAAATAAATTCTGACAAGAGGAGGCTCCTCAGGAGTGTGCTCTGACAGTCATCAGCCTGTGGAGGGACAAAATCAGGGGGATTTCAGCTTCAGTAACTCACCTGATTGGAATTCTTTTAACTAATGGGCAATGTAGGGGTGTCTTTTTTGGAGTTGTTGAGTTCTGTGGGGACTAAATCGTGCAGTTTTGTGTCTCTGTGGGTTTGGGTGTGTGCACAAATCCGAGGCACGGAAGTCGGAAAAGCAGGATAGAAAGCCCAGATGTGTGAGTGGCTCTTTGGGAAGACATCCCTGTGGCTTTTATGCAGTTTCATCAGGAAAAACAGATCCTGCCTGACCAGTTTTTGAGAGGAGATGAAATTACCATCCATCCTCCCTCGAATCAAGGCTCAGAATAACGCCAGGCTGAGGGAAGCCTTCGGGGAAGCCTGTGGAGACAAAGAGCACGAGAAGGGGAGAGCAGAGAGCAGATGGTTGTCTCAGGGAAATGATGGGAAGGCTGATGGCAGCCCGATTCCAAACTGGGGGTTGTGCAGCTGGATGGGAACATCTGGGCCGTTTACAGTGGATGGGAAATGAGTCCCTTTTCAGCAAAGGCAGTGAATCCCTGCACGAATTCCGCAGGGATTGTGCCGTTCGTTAGCGCGTTTGCAGAGCTGGCTTGCACAATGCACAGTCTGAAACAAAAGGCTGTTGGGACAGTTTTGTTTCTGCTTATAAATCACAAGCTGGAGCCTCAGATGGAGCAAACATGGATGTGTCTGTTGGGGTCAGTGCAATCAGACCAAGGCAGGGATGCAGCTGAGAACCCAACTTATTTTTAGCATTTTTCTGCCCTTCATGATGACGACAATTTTGAAGACAAAATTCTGCCTCTCCACACAGGCATGTGCCTTCCTCTCCCAGGTGGAAACTTTTACACCCTCCTACAGAGTGGAAAAATAAAAAAGGGTGTTGAATATGCCCCTGAGCCAGTGGGATCCTCAATAATCACAGGACTGAGCCTGGACAGAGAGAGTGGCATTAACAGCCCCATGATTTGCAGTCCAAGTAATTCCTCCTGCTCCATTTGCAGATTGCCCCGGTTGATGGAATAAATGCAATTCCTCTTAAGGACAGAAAGAAGGAAATAGGGAAATTGTTTCTGGTGAAGCTGACCTCTGACAGACACATTTCCCCTGCAGTAAAATGTTTGCTCAGAACATAAATTTAATGGTTCAGTGGCATCCTAACAAATTGTTGTTTCCTCTTGCTGTGTACCAGTTAAAAGAGAAGTTACACTTGAAGGGGTTTGAACAGACTGGATCGAGCTGCAATTGATTTGCTCAGAGAAGTCATTATTTCAAATATTTGCTTTAAATGCCTGGAAAAGAGAAATCTGGAACTGTGTGATCAAAATGACATTTCTCCAAAATTCCAGAAGAAATCACTACCAAAGGTGGGACCTCTACAGAATTTCTTCCTCGTCAGAGTTCTCACGAACCTGGATGTATTTTGACAGTAGAATCCAACCTTCACAAGTCCAGCTTTCTTCCTTAATATCCATTAGCTTATCCATGAAAATGCCAGTGATAAAAACCAGCTTCTAAAATTAAATTTATTTCTCTAATGATTACTGCATGAATTATAAATTCTCTGTGTGTGCTGAGAAGAGGAAATGAGGCTGAGCAGTACAGTTTTGAAGCCTCCAGTCCTGCTGCTCATTACAGTCATTTCGTAGCTGCGTTTAAAATGTATTTTTCTGCATCTGAGAATGTTTCAAAGATTGTTTGGGTTTCCACTGAACTACACAGAGAGTAAATTCTCTGCTTTTGTCAAGGGATTCTATGCATATGGATCAGGGGCTGACTCTAGAACCAAGTAAATATTTATGTGCAAAGTGGTATTCCAACTTTTTATAGGGATATAAAAAAATTGCTCTGGAATATGAATTTACCAGAGATTTTTTTGCTTACATTTTCTAGCTCTGGAGGACTCCAATAATCATAAAACACCTCAACAATTTCACATTACTTAACACCAGAACAATTTCTTCCTGACCTTTTGGATGCTGACTTTGCCTTTATCCTCTGTAGAGCAGCACTTCCAAGCACGGAGGTTTTGTCTTCCCAAATCCTGCTGCCAGTTCCTGGGATGTCATGGCAGGGTCACCTGAGTGAGCTCTGAGTCTTTGAGGGGATGAAGGAAGAATATAGAGCAATCTTGGAGAGGAACAATCATGGAGAGGGAAGAAGAGTTCTTATATTTAATGCCCAAACCCTGTGAATCCATGAATTATTCACACCACAGATAACTCCTGCTAATGATCAGTGTTGTTCCACACCAGGGCTCGAGTTCACTTGTCTCTACCACTGCCTTGGTTGTGTTGCTGCTGAATCTTGAGGCAAACTGGCAAATTAGTTTTTGCTCCTCACATAAACTCAACTCATCCTGAGGATTTCAAACAAACACAGATTCCATCTGTTTGGTGACTGCTCCAGAGGGGTTTCTCTCATTTTAACAAATCACCTCCTTCCTGCCACTCGTTCTGGATAAATGATCACTAAACTCTGATAGAAATGAAGCTGCTCTTGTCTGTCAGCCTCTGGATGGAACCATGAACAGTGAGAAAAGGTTCACAACTCAGGAGTTGTTGCTCATTTGTGTGTTTGATCAAAGATTGCTTTCATCGTATGAAAGTATGGGAATGTCATCAAAAGGCAAAAGAATATTATTTTACTCTCATTTTTTTAATCACAAACTTTTACACTAGAAATAATTTGCCTAAATTCTCAAAATTCTTCTAAGGAGAAACTCCTGTTTGCCTCATACATGGCTTAAAACTACCCCAGTCTGCAAGATTAGTATTGTTTAATAGTGATGATTATTATATTCTCACTTAGTTGCACACAAAACACTTAAAGCTTTGTAAATTCCTTCACTAAAAACACAGACTATCCTGTGTACAGATGGAAGGGTGGGGGAGTATCTCAAGCACAACACAGCTCAATGTGATCCCCATCTCTTGTCCCTTTTTTAATATCAATATCACTCTGTTGACTTCTGTGGAGTTATTCCAGAGTTACCCCAAAGCAAATGAAATTACCACTGGCCCCACTGTTTTTACACTGATTTAAATGAATGGACAGTTGTTCTCAAAGCAGCAAGGTCTGGTTTAAATATTCAACCTCTCCTTCATCACTGTTGATCCCAGTGATTTTATTGGTATTAAACTGGAGCTTAAAGTGTTGTTTGAAAATTTCAAATGCACCCCCATTGACTTGGTTTAAGAGCACCGAGTTAAACCTCAATATCTTCACCTAAAACAAGATTTGGCTCCCTGTGCTTGTGTTACATCATCTGTTTCTCATCTTTGATTAAAATAGTTCAATTTGACTATTTTCAGTGACATACAAATGCCCTACCCAGTAGGAATGCCCAGTAAGGAAAACCTGTGATTTTTCATGCCTTCAAATACTAACTTTAAACATTACCTTTACTGGCATTATCTTTAACAAAACTCGAAGTACTTTATAAGGAGAAAATCAGGGTCTAATGGATTAAACACTTGGCAAAAAATGGAGTTGTTTTAAATAGCAAAGCAGGTTTTTATCAGGGTGTCAGCAACAAGCCCAGAGCCTGTAGGGCTCAATCCTGCCTGCACTGGGGGTGGCTAAATCCTGTCTGCACCGAGGGTGGCTAAATCCAAGGCTGCTCTGAACACTCCTTGCCTTTCATCCTCTCTTGGGTTTGGTAGCTGTGTATGAAATCAGCAGAAGCCTCACAGATTTCCCAGCTGGTTGCATTACAAGATGCCCCAATTGCATAAATTGCTTTCACTTGTCAGAAAATATAATCCTGAAAGAACCTGAGATCCAGGAGAGCTCCAAGATGGGTGGTTTTTCTGGCTTGCTTGACCAGAATTGTCCCTATTTTTCTGTGATTATTGACCAAAGGTCAGTCAATATGTCTCTCTTTACATTTTTTATTTAAATACTTCAGCACCAGCATCTAAAAATGCATCTCAACACGCAAAGTGTCGAAAGAAGAGCAAAGATGTTTTTCACGTGGTGTTGCCCATGAAGGCAGTGGCACATGGGTGAATTTTCATGAACAGACCAGTTGGATGAGGAGGAAACTCTCTCCACTTTAACTACCAATGAATTTGTGTGTCACAGACACGGCTGGCACAGGGGAGGGGAGAGATGCAACACGAAACTTTGAGGTTATGCACAGAGAAACAGCTGGTGTTGTTAACACACCACACGGAAATATTTAAGAAGAGCCAGCAAGAACTCTGTATTTAAAGAGGAGCTGCTGTGCTGGAAAGGTTACATGTTTGATCTCATCAAAGATGTTTCTCCCTGCAAATCACACCTCTCTGTCATCCTTATGTTTCCATGCCTTCATCAACACAACTGCAACTTGCATATGAATGGGGTCATAAAAATATATGAGCTTAATCCACCTCTTTAAAATCAGTTCTGTTCTCAAGCAGTGTTCTTCAGCCCTTTATTAAACCTTGTGCCACCACCACAAGTTTGAATCACCTGTTGGGACCTCTGTAATCTGCGTGCAGTTGACAACAGAGTGATTAGTTTCACGCTCAGAATATAATCTGCTTTAATTTCCCAGATATTTAGTCAGTACTTGGGGGATTTTGGAAATTTCAGCAAAAATTTCCTTTCTTTCTTGTCAGATACTGCTGCATAACAAAATTAAGTGAAGTCCTTCTTATACCACTGTGTGAAATGCCCTCTTTCAGCTTTTCATTTATACAGATCTTTCCCAAGTGATTTATTCTCCATGGGAACAAACAGGGCTGGACCAGAATTAATTTGCTGGGCTAACCTGGTTCCACAGAGGATTAAAGCTGAAATTTTACATCTGGTTGGTTCGTTTTCACTGCTGAACAGATTATGCCTTATTAAAGATCATCAGGTCTCTTGCATTTGCTCAGTGTCCCTTGAGTAACGCCGGGAGCTCAGCGTGTCACACTGCTGGGAGCTGCAAGGGCGAGCTGGGATGGGAGGGGATCCAGGTGCTTCCCATGCAGAGCCACATGCACAGTCCCAGCTGAGTCTGTGCTCTGGTTTTGGCTGGAAGAGTTAATTTTCTTCACAGAGGCTTGTACAGGGCCGTGGTTTGGATTCTTGCTGGAAAGGGTTTGGGAAGCCCAGGGAATGTTTGGTTATGGCTGAGCAGGGCTCGCACAGAGCTGGGGCCTTTCTGCTCCTCATCACCCCACCAGCAAGGCTGAGGGAGCACAAGGGCTTGGGGGGGGACACAGCTGGGACAGCTGACCCCAAGTGACCCCAGGGATATCCCAGACTGACATCATGCTCCGTGGATAAAGCTGGGGAAGGAGGAGGAAGAGGAGTGAGGGCGTTTGTCTTCCCAAGCCACCGTCACACACGATGGAGCCCGGCTTTCCTGAGGATAACTGAACACTGCCTGCCCATGGGAAGGGGGATTCCTTGTTTTGCTTGGCATTACCTATTAAACTCTGGCTCCACCCCTGGGTTTTCTCACTTCCACTGTTCCAGTTCTCTCCCCTGTCTCACCAGGGACAGTGAGCGAGCGCCTGCGTGGGGCTGGGCTCCCACCCGGGATTAAACTGCAACAGTTTGGTTGTATTTTGCCTGTCTGTGGCTGTCAGCCCGAGGATATAGTCCATTAATACACTTTTCCATGCAAATTTTAAATGGGATTCATCTTGTAGAAGTACAGATAAAAGATAATTTCTGGTATAAACAGACTTTCCATTGGTTTTCCTTCCTCTGCTATCACACAACTTCTTCACCTCGCTGTCAGCAATAAACTGGTGAGAGCTGGGAATTTACATCCAACCAGACTAGTTCACATTCAACTATTCCTTACCCGTGCATTTTGCATTCCCAAAAGTATCAAATTTCAGGTTCAGTTCAGTTGTCCTGTTATTTCTCCCTCTGGCAGCTGAACTGTGTCCCTCGGGAACGGTGTCCCCAGGAAGATGCTGCTGCCTGGGGCTCTGCTGCCATCTAGCCAGCTTCCATCCCAATTCCCAGCTCCGTCCCTTCCCGGGGACACGGGTGGGTGCCCTGGGGGCCGGGGTGGCACCTGTGAGTGTGAGGAAGCAGGAGTGGTCCTTTGTCACAGCCCCAGAGGGGATGGCAGCGGTTGTTCGGCTGCTCGGGCTCCAGTCCTCACGGAGGGAGAGCGAGGTGTGCTCAGCACTTGTCCCGTTTCCAAATGTGTCTCTCAAACTCCGACACCTTGGAGCTGGCAGAGCTCCGTGCAGCAATTTGGGTTCTTTTCACCTGAACGTTGACAGTTTATCAGCACTTAGAGGAAAATCATTCAATCTGTTGGCTGAGAAGACGTTCGAAAAGCACAGCAACACTTTAAAATCCCAAACATACCAACCCCAAACAGCAAAAACCCTTTTAAGGAGGCTGCAGGTGCAAGGCTCCTTTATAGAGCTGCTGCTCCCTTCTCACAGAGCAGATCCTCAAGTAGCAGGTCCCCAAAGTGTTCTGGCAGAAGGGCAGCAATAAAGAGTGCTCAGAACAAAAAAACACTCATTGAAAGCAAACCAGAAAAAAAGAATATCCATGGAAATGTATAACAGACAGCAATCATACATCTGTGTATGCTTTTAAATGAAGCACTCGTTTTAAAGGTTTATTTAAAAGTACTCTCAGCTCTCCAGGAGTGTGTTCATTTACTATTCTGCATCTTTAGCAGAACAGCCAGCAGGGAAAGAAGTGGAAGAGGATGTTGTGTCTGGAAAAGTCCCCCAGTTTAGCTGTAGCAATTGATGCCAAACACGTAGGATTAAAGAAAGCTTCAAATCCACCAGCAGCTCTTTTATATCCTTCTCCCTCCCTTCCCCTTAGGGTCAGGGGTGGGGTTTGCCTCAAGCCCTGGGTTTGGATCCCATGGGACTGATTACTCAGTGGGAGCTCAAAAACTCTCTTGAAAGCTTCACTGCTGTGCTCTGGGTGATGCTGGACCCTGCCACCAGCCAGACGAGAGGAGGGGACACTGGCTCTGATCCTGAGAGCACCGAGGGTTTCCAGGTGCTCTGCTGACCCCCAGACCTGCATTCAGGGATTCTTGTTTAGGAAAACCACCTCGAAGTTTAATTTGGGCTTAAGAAATTATTCTGCCGTGCTCTGTGCTTCTCTTCAGGCTGTCCTTTTGTATCATCTCTGTTCTTCCTGTATTTTCTCTTCCCTTTCTCAGCACATTCCCACCAAATACCTCAAACTCCCACAGTGTGGCAAAGGGAAATAAACAACAAAAACTCGGCCACGGTGATTCTCTGTATTTTATTCCCCCCCGTAAAACTGTCACTCACCTTTTAAATCAAGCAGAACATTCCTGTACATTTGGATTTGGGGGAAGAAAATACCTGGATTTCCACTAGAGGGTGGCGTTGTAAAGCTCAAATGGGAAGAGAGAATTCCCAGGGCAGGGAGAGAGGCCGGGACAGGGTGGGGATGGGGCTGGAGGAGGGAAGTGCTGCTGCTTTGGGGGTTCAGAACGTTCCTCATCCTCCTCTCAGCACCCTCAGAGGGGAACAGAGGGGCACTGCAGAATTACACGTTGTTCTCATCTTCCAACCTGGTGTATCAGAGGATAAAAGGGAAAACTAATTCTGTGTATTGTTTCCTTAAAAATCTAGTTTATTAGGGGAAAAGCAGTTTATCCCACCAGAATTTGTCAGCTGTTGTCCTGATCTTAGAAATAATTGGGGGTTTGGACAGCTTTACTGTCTGCTTTAATTTGGAGGGTTTAGGTCTTTTCATCCTCGAGAATAATTTGTACAGCAGCAACACTTAAACACTGCAAGAAATAGATAGGAATAAATGTTTAATTATTATGTAGATGACACTAAAACAACAACAAAACCACCCCATTTTTATCAGAATCATTACAAGCAGTTTGCATGAAGATTTTTCTTTCATATAAATGAAAGCAAGATTTAGAAAGTTTAAGCTGGAGCTGACAGTTGAGTTTGTGTACACAGCCTTGCAAAAAGAAACTTCCTGAAAATTTCATGAAGGTCTCACACTTTGTTCCACACTTAGGATGAAAACACAAAACATTATCATTTTACATAAATTCTTCATTTTGTTAAAATATAATTCGTTCCTCTGCACGTTGCCACAAGCTCTGAGAGCACAAACCCTTTTTCCACTCAATTTTCTGCCGCTGCATTATGCATTTCTGAATTTCCACTGTGTACAGGATCTGCTATTGTAGTTATTCTTCAAAAGAGACACAGCAAAAAATTATTTGTAGCAAATATGCATCCAAGGGGCTACTCTCTATAAACACCAGGAATCCTCCAGCTGAGCCTGCAGCTATTTCCTGTAGAGGCTTGTTATCAACAGAGAAAAATTCTAAAAGATACTGAGACACTGCTAAGAAACAGAGAAAAATTCTAAAAATGAGATACTGAGACACTGTGGTAAGAATCAGTCCTTTTGTCTTGCTTGCCATCAATAATTTTCTCCTAAAATTTTGAACTCAACAAATCACAGACTCTCATGTTTCTCTGTTGAAATATCTTACAACTGCACAGGAAAATTGGGTCCAGTCCTTCTGTGGGGAGAGCCTTCCTTCCCTAACGTCACAGCAATGAAATGAGGCAGAAGAGGACAAATATTCTAAGAACCAAAGAGGTCTCTCATTCTCACCTTGCAAATTCTCTGTTCTTTCTCTCTTGCTTTGGGTGTAGAAGTCAGTGTGAGGGTGGAGGGAGGAGTAATTACAAGTTTGGTTACAGCTCCTTATTTCCCTCACAGCAGCTCCAGGCACAGCGTGGAGATACCTGAGAGGACAGACTGGAGCTGAAATTGTTCTTTTTCCGACTGTAATGTTCCTGCTTACCCTCTCTGTTTCTAACAATGGGGTTGTGTTGAAGGTGAAGCAGATCCAGCTCTGCTAAAAGTGTGTTTGTGTGGGGTGTGTCCACACAGGAGATATCACAGAATCCCAGAAGAGTTTGGGTTGGAAGGGACCTCAAAGTTCATCTCATTCCACCTCCTGCCATGGGCAGGGACACCTTCCACTGCCCCAGGTTTCTCCAAGCCCCATCCAACCTGGCCTTGGACACTGCCAGGGATCCAGGGGCAGCCACAGCTGCTCTGTGCCAGGGCCTCCCCACCCTCACAGGGAACAATTCCTTCCCAATATCCCATCTAACCCTACTCTGTTCCAGTTTGAAGCCGTTCCCTCTACTCCTGTCACTACAAGCTCTCATAAATAGTCTCCCACCCCTGTCACTACGGCCACTGCTGATCCCCCCACTTAGCCCCTGATGTCTTGGTGCAATTAAATATAAATGACCCCCTGCTCCTGCCCTGACAAACTCAGCTTCCTGTGCTCCAAGGCAGTTCCCAGCCCTGCAGGCTGATCTCAGGGAGATCACTGCAGAATTTACCCACCTAAACCCCCTCCCTTTAAATCCTCTTTGGCTTCTCAGTGCTCTCAAATACATTGTTTTGTGTCAGCCTTTCTCTCAGACATCTCCTCATCATTGCCTGCTGTTAATTTCTATTTAAAATCTATTCTGGTCCAAAACTGATTCCAGATCATTTTTGACACAAGAGACAAAAGTTATCCAGCCTCAGTCAGGTTCTCCAGAGCCTCTTTTGAACGTTCACCTCACTCACTGAGTGACCAGGCCTTGGTGTTCCCATCTCCTTCTGAAGACTTTTTCTTTCTCCCCTACCAAATCTCCTCATCCCCAACCCTGCCATCTCCCTGACAGCCAAAATCAGAGGATAGCTAAATCCTCCACCCTCAGCTCTCAGGCAGTCTGAGGCTCATCAGCACCTGGGACTGATGTGAAGAGAAAAAGGCCTCAGGAAGGATGGAAGAGCTGGAGTGCCGCTGGAATTGCTCCCACGTTCTGCTGCTTTGCCCATTTAACTTTCCCCTCATCTGTGGCTACTCTGACAGCACCAGAGGATAGTTTTTAATTGCTGTCTCAAACATATATGGCAACACCATAGCAACTTCTCCTCAATGCAGCAAACCCGTTTCTTCAGTAATTATTACCCTAATTAACTCTCAAATGTTAGCAATGCTCAATCTGCTGATTAAATTTCAATTGAATTTTGTTACTCACCAGAATTAGACCGGTGAATGCAGTCTCTAAATTAAGATCTATTTAATTGTTCTTCCCTGAATGCTCCTGCAGAGAAATGTATATATTTGTATTTCCAGTCATTTATGAGCACACACCAGTGCTCTGCCACACGATTCCTTACGTCAGGAGCTCACAGGATGAAGCATGAAGACAACACTGACTGTGAAATGGCTCTAAAAACTTAGTGATTTGCATAAATCTCTCTTCTTTTCCCCCTCTATTTTTTCAGGCAGCTCTTCCATCAGATTCCAGCAATATATTCCATTTCTCTGCTTTCCATGTTGTCCCCTGTTTGACTTCTCTGTGTTTATAATCCACAGCTGGTGTTTATATCTCCTATATTCTTTGCAGGAGGGACAGCCTTTATTTTCCTGTTTGATGTAAGATTTTGCAAGCTGAGAGCACTGCACTAGTTCTGCTGGTTAATATGGGATGGGAGATTCATTCTCCTCAGCTTTTTGGTTGTTTGACTTCCAGAAGACTCAGATATGAGCAGATATTTGGACAAGGAACCACCTGAGAATTTTAGCTAACACACATCTAGATATCATGGATGAGCCAAAAATTTAAAGTTATTTAATATATAATGCTGTTGTTGTTGTTGTTGTTATTATTATTATTATTATTATTATATATTCAAGGAGATTTAAATTTGCTGTTAAGCCAATATAATTTCCAGCTGCTCTTGAAAGACATATTTTCCTCTTAGTCTTCCCATCCTACATGCACACTTCCACACTTCCACCCTTTCCTTTACACTGGTAAAGGAACATAAATTTAGGGCATTAATTAGGGATAGAACACTGATCACTTTCTTTGAGAAGGAGGATAATTTCTCCTGCTTTAACTCTGTGAAGTAGCTCACCAAGAGCATCCATAGTGCCAGCATGGGACCTCAGAGCTGAGGGCAGAGAGAGGATGTGGCACACAGAGAAACCTCTTAAATTGGTCCAACAGTGACATCCTTGGCCCACAGAAGTACAAAAGAAGTCCTGTCTTAAGCCCCATCATCACCAGTGCATTGAACTTAAAAAAAAAAGCAGTTTATAGATGGAAGAGATCCATGATTATTGTCCTATGGCACCACTAGGACATAAGGAACCTGTATTTTTTCCCCATTAAAAACTTGCAGGCTTCCTTTAATACCTGGGTTTCTTCAGAAAGGAGGAAAGAATTGAGATGTTAAACCTCGTTTGCAGAAACATTTCATAAATACAGAAGTATTTGCTCAGGGGTTTTTGTCTGGCAAACTGAAGGTGCTTTTGTGCACCTTGGAAGCTCTGTGTGAGTCTAAGCAAAGCAGAAATCCCAGGAGACTGATGAGGAATGACAGATCCTGAACAGCAGGTGGTGAATTCAGTGCAGGAGTCAGCTGCTGGAATTCCTCCTCTGTGCAAAAGGCCAGCACAGGTCTTATCCTTTATTTAAATCTCGTGTTGTGACTCCTGAAAATGCTCACACTTGCACACCTCCTTAGCACTGGGCTGAGAATTTGACATGGGGGGATTGGCTGTCAGCAACCCCAGTGAATTATAATAATAAATGCCTGCAGAATTACTTAACTGAAAAATGTAGAAAGACAAATTACTTTCTAAGAGCAAATGGCATCTCCTAGAATAAGCTGAAACTGTTTCCTTCTGGGGTAAAAAACCCCAAATGATTACCTGAGAGGGCTCTGGAGAGTGCTGCTCAAACCAAACCCCTGGGATGTGGAAACACCCACCCTGTCCCCAGCTGGACCATGCTTAAAGGACACTGAGGGACACACAGCCTCCCTCTCCAGACATGGATGCCTGGATGGATGTGGGAAACTCTCTCGAGCTATTTCCAGCTATTTATGTTCCTCCTTCCCCTCAACATCTCTGGACAAACAGCTCTGAGTCCATCAGAGCTGGCAGTGAGTTCTGCCTTTATAAAAACTGAGCCAGGCTTATGCACAGCCCCTGGAATAGTCTTGCCTGTTCCAGCCACTTCTCTCCCTCAGGTGACAAACTGTGGACTTGAAATTACTGGTCTTACTGCTGCTTGCTCTCTCCTCTCCTTCAGTAACTCCAGGCAGGTGATTTAGGGCAATTATGCTTTATTACATCCATTTATCCTCAATACTTACCTGTCATTTTGGGGCCTCTGTCTACTCAATCACTCTCACAGGTACAAAAAGCCCCAGTGTAGAGATGTCTTCTCTGGAGTCCTGTCACAGCCAGAGGGCACAATTTATCTCTGGGACCATAAGTTAAATCCTCAGCTTGCACAGCAGCTCAAATTCAAATGCTGGCAGTAGAGATTTCAACAGTTCAGTGTGACAGCAGCACACCAAGGCCATTCACTCTTCTTTGGACTGCTCTGGAAGCACAAACAGGGCTTGGAACTGAATCCTGGGGGGAAATGGGGTTCCTTCAGGCCAGCACATTCAGGACAACATAAAGCACACGAGGCAGGTGAAGGTGGGTTGGGTTTCAGAACGGCCCCTGGATGTTCAAGCCTGTGGCTGTTTTTGTGTCTGTGTAACCTCTGTCCCAGGCAGTTTGTCATGTGCTCTTTCCTGCCTGTTTTCAAACTCGAGTGTGGTCGAAAGTGCACAGAATTAGGGATCTGATGGATTCTGAGAGCAAGGTTTGTGCCATCAGCCTGGCCATGGGCTCTCTTCTCACGCCCTGGTGCAATGGGATGGTCCAATTCCCTCTGCTCTTACCCAGGTCACATCATAAAGGGTTTCCCTCACCACCACTGATTTATTTACTTATTTATTGTCATTTCTGTGGTAAATGTGGTCTGCTTGGATGGGCACAGATCAAAAGTGGTGTTAATGGAGCAGTGATGTCGCTGGGTTAGAGGAAAGAAGAATAAGGATTGTGTCAGGCTCCTAACAAGGACTCGGTGCTGGAATTGCAAACAGGCAGGGGACAAGGGATGGCTGATATCCCACTTTGCAAATCCAGACTGCTGACCTTCTCTCTGATTTCTGCTTCATGCCTCCTCAGGAAAAGTTGTTCTTTAAAAAAATTAATAATCATGTCTATCTCCAAAAAAACATTTAAAATGTGCTCTTCACTTGACTTAAATGTTACAGCAGAAACATTCTTATGTGTCATGATTGTAAAATGAAAAGAAAAATGTCAAGGCTAAGTCACTGCCATCATTTATCTGCCTCTGGGCTGCTTTTGAATTGAGAGGTGCCAGCAATGGGATGTAATGTCCCTGTTGCACAGCTACAGCCCAAAGTTGTTGTGTCCCTGGGATAAGGAAGATACGTGGCAGCAAACACCTCTCATAGCCAGGATAAACAGTTTGTCACCTGTGTGTCACCTCAGAGATCAATGGCTGATGACAAAAGCTCTCTGAAGTTACATCTATGTGGTATTAATGTGAGAAATAGGAAATTATTGGCTTCCTACCCAGCACTTCCACCCTGACTGAAGGAATCTGTCCTTCTGCGTTGTGCTTTGGTGAAATTGCTGAGGACACTGCATTAAAACATCTCTCAGGAACTCGTTTCCCCTCCCTCTCTGAAAAGGGGGCTTTGCCTCTGTGTGGCCTGCAGACCTCACTGCAATTATTCACATATTTGTAGCCACTCAATTTAACAATAACAAGTCTGTACACTGAGGATGAACTGAGAGCTCCTGAGAAAGGATAAAGCTCTTGGCCTGCTCACCAAGAAAAACTTCCACTTGTTCTGTCTGCAATTCCAAGTCCTGACATTTGCTTCCCTTTGGAAGCTCAGCTGAGACTGAAGCTCCAGACGTTGCATTTTTAACGCGCTCCGTTCGCCGGGACCTTGTTTAACCCCGAGACCTCCTTTCTCTGCGAGATATTGATTCAACGTGATGAGTGCACTCCACAGGAACGAGGGATCAGTCAGCAAAGCTCATGAGCTGGCAGAATCTAGGAGCTCCAGGGAAGAGCTCATGAGGACTCCCACTTCTGTTTTC
This sequence comes from Aleadryas rufinucha, assembly GCA_013397815.1. Taxonomy (NCBI): domain Eukaryota; kingdom Metazoa; phylum Chordata; class Aves; order Passeriformes; genus Aleadryas; species Aleadryas rufinucha. The sequence goes on along the minus strand of VZTH01017551.1, from coordinate 210,748 downwards.
CAGGAGGGATGTAAATATAAGCTTTGCATCACAGCTTTCTTGGGATTAAACCCTGAAAAATTTCCTATATCCTCATGGAGAGTCAAAAGCAGACACACATCAGCTCTTTTTGGAAGGTGTCCAGCTCCTAAAACAGTGATGGTTTAAAGTGGATGGAGCTGCGGTTTGAAAGGTTCAGGGTTATTTTCTGTTCTTGTCTGATTTGTGGCTCTATTTTGTTGAGTTCTGGTGTAAACAAGCATTGTAAAACAGCAGCGAGACAGATAAGGGATTTTTAGTGGCTAAAGAAAAAGGTTTACCTTAACTGCTGAATAACTGGGCTTCTGGGGAGGAGGAAAAAGAGAGAGAGAGGAAAAAGAAAACCAGAAATGTAACAGCAGTTAGAAAACTACGTGCAAACACCCCAGGCATGAAGGTCCTACAGCTCAGCCTCACAGATCTTGGTTGAATGGGGAGCTGATCAATAAAAAGATACTTGAAGTATCCTGAGTGTTAATAAAAGCACAGATATAGATTCCAGGTAAAAACCATTCCCAGTGTAAGGGGGTGTGTGTGTTTGTGACTCCTCTGCTCCAGAACAAAGGTGGGGTTTAATTCCACCCCATGGAGGGAGGCACTGCCCACATTTAGCACCACAGCCAGGGTGGGTTTGTTTCCCTACTGCCATGTTACAGGGTGAGTGTTTTCCCTTCCAATTTCCCATGTTTTTCTCGTCACTCTGTCTTAGCACAGCTCTCACAACTCCTTTTGGCAGAAAGCTCCCGGACAGGAGCGCTCCTCCCTGAATGAGCAAAAACATCTCTGCAGCACAAGAGCAGGAACAAGACTGAGGTGTCCCAGACAGTGCTGAAAGCAAATTTTTCTCTTTACAAAGGCCCTGGAAACGTTTCCACCCTGCTCAGGGCACAGCCTGAGTTCCTGCAGGCTGGACAGGGCTGCTGTGCCAAGGAGGAGCATCTCACTAAAGTCCCTGCTCCTGCCTGCTCCTTCCCTCCAAGAGCCAGCTCAAGTTCTTCACTCAAAGATTTTAATTTATGGCATAAACAAAACTTCACCCAAGCAGATAAATCAGGACTTGTGTCTGCAGAGACTGTGCAATTAACTCCAGGCTCTTTAGAGGATATGACCAGAGCTGGCTCTGACAGAAGAGAACAGAGTGTGCTTTGCTATGTATCTTGAGCTGAATCCCACAAGAGTGAAACCTTGTTCTTGGAACATTTGGGCCTGGGAGATGTGTCTCAGCAAAGATGCTGATGCTGGATGAGGCAGATCAGGCTCCAGCAGGTTGAGCTGTCTCTCTCCAAAGAGAGAGGCCAGCTTGCTACTCAACCCACTGACACTTTCTCTGAGTCATTTTCTTTGCTGCCTAATGACTTCGCTAATTGGAATCATTTTTTTTCAGTGGCTTTCCCTACTCGGGCTCAGGCTTTGAAAAGTTCACAGAATGCTCCACATTTTTCCTACATTATAAACCTAATCTACTCTCATTTGCATATTGACTCATGGACCCTCTAAGAAATAAGTCTTGTTGGCCCAGGATTGTCACTCTTTGCCCATTTCATGACCAGTTTTGCTCAGGGCTGCAGTATCCGCACAGTTCCACGTGTGTGTTCTAAACCTCTGACTCCTACAAGCAAGAAAGTTCTGCTTTTCAGGTGTTCTGAAATTGGCAATGAAATCTTAATGGCTTGAAGAGAAGATAAAAATACTGAAACCATGGCAACCTCCAAAACTTCAAGCTGATACCCAACTTTGCTCTTTTGAGAAATGCAACCTGTTCACGATGCACAAGTGAACCTAAAGCAGATGCAGTCCATGAGAGGAGGAATTGGCTCAAAACAAACTGGTAAATCCAGCTACTCTGCCCATCTTCCCAGCTAAAAGTGATTTCAAAGACAGCCTGTTCTCCTCCAGCCACACCTTTTCTACATCCAGCATCCCCACAACTTCCTTTCCCTTCCAGGACACTTCCAGCAAGTTTTCACACCCTGTTTGTGACTCCTTGAGTAGAAAGATTTTGTTACAAATTTGGTGGCTCTTCTTTTGTTAGGTTCTGCATAGTAAAGCAGAAATTTGAGTCTGATTTAACACAATGATCATGTTTTTGGGGAGAGAACACAGTTTGCATGTTCTTGGGTTCATAGGTTCAGCAGCATGAGGTAGATGAGGAACACTTTTGTGTGGTTCAGGTTTCATCTGCCAACCCTGCTCTCCTCAAAAGGTGAATTTCCAGGCATGAGATGTCCCACAATTCACAAGTGTGAGAGAGAAATATATAAAATATATCCAATAAAGGAAAAAGACAGGATCTGTTTCAGAAACACCAATAAATAAATGTTAACTGTATATAAGTGGGTTTCTCTTGCTCCAGTGCTTCCTTTGTCCCTTTTTGGCACCATGTGAGCCAGGTGTAGTCTCTGAGAGCAGCAGAATGTGGAGTGCATTAGTGTCATTCCACTGATAACGTTCAAGGAATAATTGCCACTGAATCAAATGCTGAAATGAATCCCACATTAAATGCTCACCTCCAAGGATGCCTGCTGATGGCTTCTGTCAAATAACCAGCAAGAGCCTGTCACTGCGAAGCCTACATAGAAAGTGAGATATGGGCCTGCTTCCCACTCTCTGCTGGTTTTATTTGGCCTTGAAATCAGCGTGTTTATCATGGTGAATGCATCTTTCTGTTGAGTCTTTATCAAACCAGCTCAGTATGGAACAAATCACACGTTGAAGGTTGTGTGTGCAAAGCTGGGTCTTTAAGAAAGAGCTTTTCCACAAGAAAACTGAGCGAGAATTTCAAAAGACACAACAAAAATAACAACCCAGAATTTAGCTCTTTCTGTGCTCCTTTCTGCTCCCACTTCTACCATTCACATAGTTTGGGATGTGAAGAAGAGTGAGCCCAAGACAGCAGGAGAAGAGGGAATTGTGGCTGCCCCAAGGCAGGAATGCTGAAGAAGAAGCAGGAAGTTGTGTTTCTCTGCCCAGATCTGTTCATTGGAACGTGTCCATGGCGGGGCAGAGGAACTGATCCAGATCCAGCCTCGCTCTGCTGAGGATGCTATGCTGTGCCACACCACAGGAACAGAGCTCATACCCAAAAAGACAGAGATTTGGTGCTTCAGAAGAACAAACACAACAATTTCCAGCTTGATCCAGAAACCTTCCACACAAATATTCACAGCATATTCCTTTTGTTCCACCCCCTGTGCAGCACCTCCAGGACCTGCTGTCATTTGGTGATGTCTCCTGAAAATTTCCTTGGAACCAGGAGGAGTTGAAAGGAAAAGTGGCACGGATTGGGTCAGGCAGGGCTCTTTCACTCCCTGTCCCTGCCAGGAGCACCTGGGCCGTGGGACTCAGTGGTTTCAGTCAGCCAGGTGAGGACATTTCAGCCAGACGGGTCCACACACCACCAACATCACATCCCCAGCACGTCCCAGGGCCAAAATCACCTCTTAATATCTTTTAATAAACCTAAAACCTTTAACACTGAGTGTCAGAGGAAGAGAAGTAAAGGCCAAAGACCCTGCAGCTTCAAAGCAGGAGCAGCTTTGCATTTTCACAAATATAAACCATGTTTGTCTGCTTAAATACATAAAGCTGTGAGATAAACACAGCTGATATTTTCTTTTCCAACCCCTGGAGCCCTTTGTTTTCTAGTTCCCCCTCTGTCAAAAACTTGTTCACAGGATTTGAGTTTTTCACAGGATTTGAGTTTTCAAGAAAAAGGGGATATTGGTGTCTCTAAGGAAAAATAATTCTAAAGTGAAAATACAGAAATTAGAAGCCACAGGCTGTAAGACCAACAATTTTGCTCTAAAAATCTTCAAATTAAAAAAAAGCACCAGTAATGATTCACACAATAATTGCTTTCAAGTGCAATTTCGGCATTGAATGAAAATTTCAATGACAATTTTGGCCTAGATGTTCTCATGTGAGGAAAGGCTGTTGGCCTGGTTCCACAGCAGCAGCAGGTGGGAATGACAGGGCCTGGATCCAGAACGGGGGGGGATGGATGGATGGAGGGATGGATGGATGGACAAATGGATGGAGGGATAGATGGGTGGATGGGTGGATGGATGGATGGACGGATGGATGGATGGATGGAGGGATGGATGGACAAACGGATGGACGGATGGATGGATGGATGGACAGATGGACAAGCACACAGTGCCTGGTACAGATAAATCAGGAAACTCTGTGTGGGACTCAGCTAAAACCCTTCACGGGTTTTTTTGTTTACTTCTATGTAACTTGGCCATCAAGGGACTGCTCCCTTGGAAATTGTTACCCTGTGAAGGTGCTGTGAGTTTTGTTCAGGTTCTGGTGTGAGTTTTGTTCAGATTCTGCTGTGTGAAGTCGGGAGCAGCATTTTGAGGCAGCTTCAGCTATGACTAAAGTTCCTTTTGATTTAAAAGAGTGCAACCCACAGACTGCAAACAGAAGAAGGCAAAATGGGAAAAGGAGGTCTCAAGACAGTTCTTTGAAAAATTTCTGGCTGAAGTTCTCCTTTGCTTATTTCTTCTGACTCCAGAAAGATTTAATGGAGATCACTGGCAGAGATGTGACTGATGGACACTTGTTAAACTTGGCTGCTCATTGGAGATTTCTCAGACAATATATAATCCAGAACATCATCATAAAGCATTCATTCTCCAAGCTCGAGCAGCTGAGGTTTCTGCCCATGAATACAAATGGAAAGTGCTGTCTGCTGGGAATTGAGCAGTACCTTGCAGCCAGACAGTTCCCTTTAAATTCTGCTTGAGGAGAAGTTATTTAGTAAATAGAACTTTACAATTTGCATAAAGCTGATTCAGTTACAACAGAAAGTCAGTTTTGGCTGAAAACCTCTGGCAAAATATTTTCTTGGAGTTACTGCTGTCTTCCCAGCCAGACTGATTTCATTTACAGTGTGATAAATTCTCTAAATTCTCTACAGTTGTTTTTTTTTTTGCAATTTATCCCAACAAAACTGAAATTAGCATCTGATCCTTTGTATTTAATTGTAAAAAGCAACTCAGAATAAAAAGATTCACTGGAAAACAATGCTGGTGCATTTTATTTTGCATTGCTAATGAGGTGAGATGGCTTTGGTAGAACATCCATGCACAATGAAACCAAACTCCTCCCACAGCCCAGGGGCTGACAAGAAATGGACTTTGCATCTTGCTATCAAAATTAGGTTTATCATTGTAGGGTAACTTGGTGAACAGATAACAGGAGAACACAGGAAAATTCAGATAATGCAGTAAAGCAACAGAAGTTTGAAAGCTATAATGGGAATGTGAGCTTAGCTGTGGAGATGATTCTGCACCACAGATTGCTGTCATGTTCTAATGAGATCATCCACGAGGAATCAAACTAATACACCGGTACAAACAGCAGATAAGTCAATCAACACCAGTCAGAGAAGTTATGAAAACACTGTGTACTCAAACATATGCTGCTTCAAAATTAAATCATGTCTTCTGCTGCTTAACAAACATATGACAAAAGAAAAATGCCCAACAGCAGAAGATGGATAAGACAGAAGCTTGGAAAATCAATACTGGTCTAAAATAATGGCTCTCCTTGAAGGTGAAATATCCATACAAATAAAAGTGGTGTGAGATAGGAGTAGGAAATAATGTCATGGGGTCCAAAAGTGGACCTGGCTTGCCTGGCTGTGATGATGTTGTGCTGCTGGGCTGCTGTGTCTCTGAACCCCTCGGGAAACTAAATCACACAGAATCAATTGGGTTGGATAATAAAATGGAACAGGGAAATGGAAGTATTTGAAAAATGAGTGTGACACAAATATAGATGTTCTTACTTAGAGGATGTGCTCCAGGTAAATAAATGACTGTGAGTGAAACTGCACGATAAAGGCAGGTTTCTTATAGGATGGGATTTTTTTTTAGGAAGAAATTCTTTATTTAGGAAAAAATTCTTCCCTGTGAGGGTGGTGAGGCCCTGGCACAGGGTGCCCAGAGAAGCTGTGGCTGCCCCTGGATCCCTGGCAGTGCCCAAGGCCAGGCTGGACAGGGCTTGGAGCAGCCTGGGACAGTGGAAGGGGCGGAGGGTGGAATGGGATGATCTTTAACGTCCCTTCCAACCCAAATTATTCAATGATTCTGTGAATGTGGAGCTGCTTTATAAGAGCTGAGAGCAGCACAAATAGATGGTAAGAATAACTATCAGCTATTCAGATAAATGGTGCAATAATAAGGAATTAACTGAATTAAAAGCCATAAACTGTGACAAAAGGAGCTGCAAACTGTGCTTTCCAGATAACAGCTACCTTTATATACCCATTTTAAAAGGTTAATTTGAAATGTTTGATTTCTGTAGCAGTGTGGCAGCACGATTATCTGTGCAGGGTTGTGGTTGGGCTCTTAAAAGTAGGAAATACTTGGTAAGTACCAAAGTAAATTAGCCACTTCTCACTTAACCACTGCTCAGCCCACAGTTTACAGAATATTTAGACTCGGTGTAATCACTTGAGGGAAACATTGCTGATGTTGTTCGCTCCGAGAAACGCAATTGAGGAGCTTAATGCTAAAAATTGTTAAATGAGTCTTGTGCCTGCATTTTACTCCAAATCACAAGCTGAGGGGGAATTAAACAAGGACACAAATCCAGGGGAGCAGCCTGAGCTGTGTAACACAAACAGGGTCTTGATTCAAAGGCCATTAGTGTGAAGGAAGTCTCTTCAGGGACTGTAATGGCTTTTAAATGAGGTTTGTATTGATTTTGCACTGAATGTAAGAGAAGTGTTCCTCCCAGAGCCTAAGGAGAAACAGGCTGGATCTTTTCCTTGCAAAAGGTCACTTTAAGGAAAACAAATCCCCTTTCCTGTTAAATAGAGCTATCTGTGGTAAAAGTTTTAGGGCAAATTCAGATTAATTCCTTGGAAACTTTGGAGCTGCTGAAGAGCCAAGCAGGTGTTTACCAGAGAACCCACTTCCATGAGCAATTCCGTGGGAATATTTTCTGAAAACCTGATAAAACCTGATTCTCATTTAGTTACATAGCTGAGGTTTATTTTATCCCATATTCTTTCACAACCCCCTCTCCTGTGTGAATAGAAATAATAATGTTTGGTTTGTAGGTGGTATTTATAAGGTATTTGAGCTTCATTTAAACAGCAGCTCTAATCCAAAGGGTTCATTAGTTTAGTGCAGATCTCCTTTTTCTCTGTTTATTCACGTGGATGTAGCACCAGAAAAAAAAGACTGCTGGAATTTTGCAAGTAGTTTAATGTATCAAGGCCCATAATCACAACAAACTGTGTCTGAGTGTGGAAATACAGAAACCTTAAACCTTCTGTCTGTGTTAATAGAGCTTTTCTGCTATTTTGCCATTTACACCAACATAACCACGGAGCCTAAAGGTTCATTTCTTTGAAACTGTGGATAATTCTCAACTTTCTTTTTTTGTTCTGTAGAAAAATGATCAATGGGCAATTCATGAACAACTGCAATAACCTTTGCCGAGTATTTACGGGAAGTTGCTTGCATTTTTAAGTTGAAAGAGCAACTCCATACTTATATAATGGCCCAAAAGGACCATCCTTTAGTGGTTTGAAATCACTCTCTTCTAGCTGAATATTCAGAATATATCATTCTTGTGAGTGCACACTCTAACTCCGCTGAAGAAAATGCTGGCAGGTGTAAAGCCACATTTCTTCCTTCATTGTTTTGGTGTAGTGCTTTGGGGAAGATTTATTCCTTCCCTGGGGAGCAGGGGATGTCTTCAGAAGCTGTAAATACTTGACAAACAATGTGGGAAAGCTGCTCTCCTGCTAAAGCATCTGGGAGAAGAGTTCTGTGATTAAGATGCAGATCTGATGTGCAGTGAAATCTGTTCTTTGTCACATTTTCAGCTTGCAAGGTTCACGCTGCTGTCACTGAAAGCTTAGTAACACTTGAAGCACGGTGGCATATTTATGTGTTGGTTAGAAGGGTCCTGAGAAGCCGATAAAATCACATTCAAACGACGTAGAGAATGTGTTTTCTTGGATCAGTTATTAGAAGGATTTGTTCTGTACACGGATACACACAGTTATGTAATGTTTGAAGCCTTCCTCCAGATGTTTTGTGTTTTCTTCCCCTTTCAATTCAGGACACCTGCTGTGAAAACATCTTTTCTTTTTACAACAGCGAGAAACGTAGGCGAGGAATTCATATCTGTGTTACTCTCAGGGGACAGGGTGATGGAATTTGCCAGAGAAATCGCCTGCCATGCGGGTAATTAATTGCATTAGTTGCCTACAGTCACTCTGATTTGTTTGTTGTCTCTGACATCCGTAATGAGCACGGCCACTGACAGCTCTGAGAGCTCCCTCTGAGGAATCCATCACAGCCCGCTGTGCCTGAGCACCAGCCGTGGCAGGGATGATGAGAACAGACCGGGGCTGTGCAAGGCTTGGCCTCTCCCCGCTCCGCTGCCCCAGCCCAGGGCAGAGCTGTGGGGCTGCACTGTCACCCCAAGGCTTCCACGGGGCTGAGCCACAGGACAGAGCTGAGGAGAGCTCTGGGCTTTAGCACTGGGGAAAAGTTCTCCCTGAAAAGTCAGTGCTGGGGGAAGGAGACCTCCCTTTCCATCTCGGAGTGGTGGTGTGAGCCCACGCAGCACAGACACCCCCTGACAGCCCCGTGGAGCTGCCTGGGGTGTCCCCACCCGGGAATGGGGCACAGCACCTGCCCTGGGAGCAGATGGATCCCTGGAGGGATCCTCCTCTGGGATTCCAGGTGGGAGCTCACCCCTCTTTCACTGTGCAAGCAGAGAGAAAATGAAACACCCCATCCCAAAGGCTCGTGGGGGTGGAACCTCTGCCTCCCTTCAGTCACAAAGCCTTGCACATCATTCCCTTTATATCTTTCCAGTGGTTTGGGGCTGTCAAAAACACTGGAAATTGCTGTTACAACAGGTTTCTCCATTCTGCAGTTCTGTTCTTGCACAAAGCCCAGTTGTGTGATATCACAGAGCCCCAATGCGCTCCTGCCTTCTGTGTCCGGAGGGAACTGCTGTAAATTATTATGACATCCAGAGAGCATCACAGCTCTCATTTTTCCTGTGTCTCTGTAGGTGACAGAGCAGCCAAAGAAATCCAAGACAATCTTAAACAGATGCAGGTCTTAAAATCATCCAAAAAATAGCACACAACAATTCTAAGCTGAACTAAGCACAGCCCAAACTTCCTCCCCCACACCCCCTGATGCTGCAAACGATTCTCTCCCATTCCCATCCCCACGTGAGGATTGCTGTGTTGGTGCAATATAAACTCACAGCTTCACCCGTGGTGTAAAGCAACAAAACCAAGCTGGCAGGGAAGGAGGATGAGGGGGTTGTAAATAATACGAGGGACAGTTGGACCCAGCCTCGGTGATGCCAAGTCCTGCTTCAGTCGACCTCGGTCACAGATGTGGCTCAGCTGTTCGGTGCATTCCAGCTGGTTCTGCTCTCTTTCCTGGCAGAAATTTCCCTATTTAATTCCATTTTTCCTGGCATTTCATGACAAAGCTCTCCACTTCAGAACCACAGCCCTCCCAGCACAGCTGGACTACAACAACAGTGTGAGAGGAATAATGGGGTTTTTTTCAAACCAGCAAAATTGAAGGAATTTCATTTGAATTTATGTTCTCGTGTCTCAAGGCTCCTTCTGAAAATTACTTCAATTTAAGGTGAAATTAATCTTTCCTAAATATCCATCATGAGGGGCAATACACCTCAGCTGTGATACAATGAAATGTCCTTTGAGAAACATTAACTTCAAGCTGATCTCCCAGGATCTGAGTATGGCCATGAAGGTCTGGAGATGGAGAGAAAATGTGGGAAGCTCATTATTCAGATCCTTCAGTTGTGTGAATCTGAAAATTAATTACAAAATTTCATTTGTGATTAACAAAGAAGAGCAAAATGTTTTAACATATGGTGCCAGATGTTATTGAATGAAAAAAAAAAGAGAACTGAACTAAAGCTTCTGTTATTTCTCCAAATATGTTATTCTTTTCTCCTGAACACTTAATTAATTCAGACAACAAATTTTTTAAATTTTTTTTTTTAAAAGCATCTTTTGAAGAGACTCCCTGTCCAACACAGAGCTGTCAATCTTCTCTGGAGGAGGAGGAAAATGCTCAGATCTGGATTTATGAACTGCATGGTTCCACAGCTGGAAATGACAACGTGCAGAACAGAAGTGACTTCTTATCACTTAGATTCTTGGAGTGAGTCCAAGCTCAAAGCTAAAACTCCTTTCTAATTCCGTTTTTTCCCCCCAGCAAATTTGGCAACAGCAACTTTTGATTTGAACCAAGAAAACTTTCCCAAAATAGGGGTTTGGTTTACATCTTTTAGTGAAAAATAAACAATGCTTACCTTAAAGGCATAGAGTGATTCTGCAATGAGTTCTGTTCTGTTTTTATGAATTTTTCAGGGATTCACTGCCTGTTATTGCTCTGGCCATTGGCAGGTTTACATTTGGTCCAGCTGCCCCCAGGAATTTCCCTGAGAAATAAAAAAACTAGGTGGAAATTCCTTCCACCTAAAAGGAAGCAGCAGAGAAAGAGAGAGAAATGCAGTAGATAAAGTTGAAGCCAGACTGCAGAACAAAGGAGTAACAAGAGCATTCAGCTGTTTCTAGGCAGTTCAGCGTGGACATGGCACAGTTTTTGGCTCCCAGGTAACCCAGCTGAGTGACATTCAAAGGTCTTTTTGTCCCAGGGAAATTCTCTCTGGTGTAAAGAAAATCCCTCTGTTCTGGTGGAAGATGAGCATCAGGTGGAGGTTGAGATTCCTGTTACACCAAATTGCCTCGTGGTGGTGATGGCTGCATCTGCTGCCCAGCTGAACACGTGGTCGAGCTCCTGCTGGGACAAAAAGAAGATCCTAAAGGAACTGGATGTGTTATCCTGCCAACAGCATCCCATTATTTCACACTGGGATGTGCCTCCTCTGGAAACTCCTCAAGTTTCAAGCCTGTTGCTATAACGACTGTGCAACCTTGCAAGAGAAGCTGAAAACTTCTAACCAGGATTTCTGGAAGTCCACCCCACCTTACACAACCCTCCATCTTCATTCTGGGGTTTCTTCAAAAGAAGCTTTTATAATCTATTCAGAGGTTAAAATGGTACCCTGCTCCCTTCCACTTATCTGGGGCAAATTAAAGCCTTAACCTCAGCAAAGATCAAACCAGTGGGTGCCATTTTCCAGGTGAGAGATGCTGGGAATCCAGAAAAATGTGCTGCTTGCACACACAAGACTTGCACTGTTTTATTCCCAAAGTGGTCACGACCAGAAACCAGTGTTCAATAATTGTAATTTCACACAGCATTTGCACAAGTGAATTTGACAATTCCATCTCACAGCTTTTCCCCTGTATTGTTTGGATAATTACACTGTCAAAAATTACTTATCATACATTTAGCACTTAATACCCATTTATTAGGAGTTCATGTAACTGCTATTTAAAGAATAATACATGCTCACTCCTTTCTACGCCATTTGATGCCACTTTGATTCTGTAATTGCTGGTTTCCTAGGATATTATGCCACAAAACCTGAAGCAATAATTGGTTGTTTCACTCCAGACAATACGTTCTGGAGTTGCACAGAGTTTTTAACTGGCAGATTTGTAACAGTGCAAGGGAGACATGAAGGCAGTGAATGCCAACCACGGAATGGGATTGCACCAATTGTGCAGCCTCTGCTCCCATTGTTCAAAGGAAAAGGATTCCTTATGCAAATTTGGGGAATTTTATGCCTTTGGGGGATGCTCTGTGCAATTCTTTGGCAGTGCTGCGTGTCAGCAAGGGGTGGAACGAGTCCCAAATGAGATGTGAAAATGAGGTGACTAAAAAGCCCCAGCTCTTTCAGGGCTGAGCTATAATTATTTCTTGTTTGCAGAGCACACGCTGAAATCTGCAGGAATAACTGCTGGGTTTGTGGGGGATTGTTTTTGTAAGTGCGTGAAAGCAAAATGAAGGAGTATCTTGCAAGTATATTTAAAAAGCACTATTTTAGCTGAACTTTTGTCGCTTGTTAACTCTGTTATCAAGTGCTGGTAAAATACTAATATATGTTCTTTTTCAGCATCTTAATCTGCATTTCTTTTACAGCAAATCCTGTTGTTTGACTAGAAAATGGTGCTACTTTTATCTGGTTTTAAATTGTTTATAAACTTGTGGTTGGAGTTACTGACACTGGTGACATCACACAATTGTTGCATACAGTTTTCACACACTGCAAATAACTGGGCTGAAAATTGCCACAACTCCCAGATTAGTAAAGTGGGTAAGAGAATAGGTAAAGGATTATGATTGTGGCCATTTTTATTTGGGGAAAAAAACCCCCCATGGCAGGAACTGTCACCCTCTGAGTAGCTTTATATGCTTGGCTCCTTTAGGAAAGCATCAAAATTAGTAGGTGGAGCACTCATCACTCCATGTTTTAACTTATTAATGAATTCTTGGGGTGGCCTGACCAGAGACTGACTCATCATCAAATCCATTCTCTGGTGACAGCCAGACAAACCACAACAAGTCTGAAGATTATAATTCAAGTTTTAGAACAGACTATTGAGCTTTACGGTCATCTAATTAAACACAGCAGGGCTACCACCATCGTCTTAATTAAAAGAAACTTTCTCACTGTACTCAACAAAAAGTAAATGACAGCAGCAAATAAAGCAGAGGCTCTGTAATGTGAGTTGCAGTGTTCTCAGGGCCTGCCAACAAAGTCTGTTGTTTTTATGGCCTACAAATTATATATCTCAGGAGGATCTGGGAGAGATCAAGCCTAAAAAAGAAATAAAATCCAGTCTTTGCCATCAAACCTCAGCCCAGCATTTTGCCTCCTTTCAGTGCCCCTGGTTCCAGAGCAAGGAAAGCTTGGCTACACCTGAGGAATGTGTTTAAGGGCAGGATTAAGGCTCAGAGCCATGCATGATGTGTACAACAATTACCAAAGGCTGCTCACAATTAATAGCAAGCCCTTAACTCAGCTTTTTGGTGCTAGAAAGGCTGTAAGTGTGGTTATCCATCCCAAAAATGTGCCAGGCAGGTGGTCCAGCTGCAGAATTTGGGTTGGATGCTTCAGACCCATTTCCAAGTGTCTGTTTGTGGGTTATTTTGACATCCCTCCTAAACTTACAATGATTCAAAGCAAATCTAAAGCTGTGTCTGCACTTCAAGTGTGTAAAATGCACCTGCATGCTGTGCATGTGATCTGGAACGTAAAAGCTCATGCTTGACTCACCATCCCATGGTGATGCTCTGCTATTTATAACCCAGCCAAAACAAAGCTGAATTCACCCTCCTGCAGCCTGCATTCAGCAACTTCCCTTCATGAAATGCTGATGGTAAAGTTGTCTTTATCAGTTGTGTGATGCCTCAGATTGCAGGTGGGGCTGGGATCATCAGCAGACATGGTTTCTATAAGCAGCACTTCCATTTTTCTGAAAGATGTGGCAGATTGCTGATGGTTTCCAAGTTCACTTGTGTTTACCTTCTTTGACACACCTGCACAAAGAAGGTGCTTCTAGAAAACAAATAAGAATTAAAGATGTTAGAGAGGGATATGAGGAGTCCACAGTGAAGCTGGGCTGGTGCTTATTGAAATAATCTCAGCTGAGCCTGCAGGATTCTCCAGGTTCAGTCAGATAAAATGCATGAAAGTTTCCCTTTCAAGAACTCCTGCCTTAAATGCAAGAAGGGACCCTGTAGATTAAAAAATAACTTTCTGCCTAATTCTTTAATCCAAGTGCATTAATTATAAATGTGAGACAGAATGAGAGACTGAGCCTGCTGACCAGAAGAAAAAGAGCAATCTGAAATGTTGGTCTACAGAAGCAGTGTTTATTTGCATTTAATACAGAAGAATCATCAACTTGTGCCAGTTTCTTGGTTGTTGGGATGGGGGAGGCTCCTTTCAGAGTTTGATTTTCCAGCTGCTTTTGCTCCTTTTAGAGTGAAATTAGAACTGAATCAGACATATCTGGAGTTTTCTGTCCCTACATTTGGGGTTGTTTCTGTCACATTTGGGGTCTCAGAGCAGGCAGCCCTGGCTGTCTTGTTCCTTGTGCAGATTCCTGTGGATCTCCAGGTCCTCAGCTGCTCAGGAGGTGCCAGGCTGTGCTGTACCCAATCCCTTCTGCAGCTGCAAACTCAGGCAGCTGGGAATCTTCATCCATCCTTGGACATTCAGCTCCTGATCTGCAGCTCTTCCATGACTTGTCCAAACCAAGGCCGTGCTGCTCTTCCAGGCTGCCCCAAACCTACATCAGAAACAAGAACTGAGAGAAATCACATCCCTGCCAGTGCCACTGACAGGGATTTTGAGGTCCAAGCATTCCCAAAAAAGCTCTGTCTTTGGGGAAACATCCCAGAACCATGCCCAGAGCTGAGATCTGCTGTAGAACAGGGGGACCAACCCAGCAATTCTGCTCTGTGTGAGTTGTGAATGGCTGTGGGAGTGCACCAGGCTGCCACCCACCAACATTCTGGGAGAAGGCTCAGCACGGAATGGTCCCTTGGCTCTGCTCCCCAGAGGCAGAGCTGCTGCCAGCACATGCCATGGCTGCAGAACAGCTGAACAGGCACAGAGAATGGGAAATCCCTCTTAAAGCCCATATTTAAAAGCATCTTGCCATGGGAATTCAGCACTTCCATGGTGTTACAATGTCACTCTACTTCTCTGGAGTGCCCATTATTAATGATGTGTAATAATTAGCTGTATAAGAAATAGTTTTCTTACTAACAGGGGAAGGAGTGGTGTTCAAAACGTGTTCAGTTTGGCCAGGTGACATTCCCACCCCATTTTTTTCTTTAATTTCAAGGTAGTAATATTGAATACTCTCATAGGACTTTATTCCCACCACTGGGATGATGTTGATGAATGTGTCAGACACAGAGGACTCCAGTGGTGTGATCACTCCACTTGTGATGATGTCACAAATCTTATGGCACCTGATGCTTTTTTATTGACATTGTGCATCTCTACGTCCTATATTTTCTCCTCAAGCATAAATACCAAAAGATGCTGGAGAGAATTGGGAACTTTTGCAAATGTATTCTGTTTTCAAAGTTCTCCACGGGGAATCAGCATCTTTAAAAGAAAATATTTGGTAGATACTCTGTCTGGGTTTCAGCAGATCTCCCTTCTTCCATACTAAGTCCCATTAATCCAGAGTTTTCCTCTGTTTTTACCACAGAAGTGGTAATAATGAAACCATTATTTTGCAGCTGAAAGTTTCTCTCCCCCTTGTACAAATTTTCACTCCATGACCACCCACTGGGCAGCTGCTGTGGCATTGCTGCTGAAAACTCCTTGTGAACAGAAGTTCAGGAATGCAGTTACTCGTGAAGACTGAACACTGAGGATCCTCATTTCAATAGGAAAAAAGGAATTTTGTTTTGATAAAAAATTGTTACAAAAGGTAGCAGCTGATGATCAAAGAACACACAGAGACACATTGGGAACTGGGCCTATAAAAGTGGATTATTTAAGCCATAAAAATCAGTGGATTATCAAAAATTATATTTTCAGAGCTGGTGGGAACTTCAAAATATATTCAGCAGGTGTGCAGCCACTGGTGTGGGTTTGAAAGGAAAGGCAGAAAGGACAAAATAGGGTCCCCTTTTCTTCATCACTCTCTGGGGCAACAAAGCACATTTGTTCTTTAATAAATCTTGTGCTGGAGCTGTTTAATCAAGGCTGGAGCTGTTCCTGGAGTTCAGTTCCTGTGAGCACATTGCTCTAAGCCTGAGAAGCTGTGGGGACTTCCAGCAGTTTGTACCAGCTTTGATCTGACTCTTTTCATAAAATTGAAGATATTAATTTTAAATTTCATTTGTAAGGCCTGGGAGAGGTGCAAGGGGTCAGAGAGGGGTTTGGCTTCATGGCAAAGCCTCCATGTGGTTTAGGAAGAGGGGCCTGATGCCATCAGTTCCCTCAGGAAAGCAAAGTGTAATTTATTTGGTTTGTACCTGAGCAGACTACACTGTCTTGTCCAGGCTGGGAAAAGCCCTTCTCTTCCCCATAACCCACATCCCAGAGGAAACTGGGAGATGGAAATAATTTCAACAAGTTGAGGTTTGACACCTGACAAATGTGAGTGTGGTTTTCTCCTTTTTACCCCCTCACCATACACAGTTATTGCATTTGCATTGTAGCAGGTAATTAGATAACTCATTGAACTGATTCTCATTTCTAATTGCAGGTTGTTTCTTGGGTTTCTCTTTAAAAAAAATAATAAATAAAAACTTGCTCTTTTCAGCCTTCTCTTGCTCGGGCAAAAGAGCTAATTAATAAACTCCTACCTCCTACCATTGTTGTTCTGTGCTGTTAATTATGAGAAATAAGAAAAGGCCCCAGCACCCCCAGGGGAGAGCCTGTGGGCAAAAGGAAAGTTCTGGAAATGAAAAGGCTGTTGGGCAGGCATTGTTTAAAGAGGGAAACTGGGTGGCTCTGGGTGCTGCAGCTGAGAGCACCAGCAGGGCTCTGCTGCCCCCGAGCACAATAAACCAGGAGAGAAATACGAACCTGGGACACCTTGGGAGCCGAGGGAAGGCTCTTTGTTTGCTCATTCAGCTGTTGATTTAAGCCTCGACTTTGAATGCAGAGTCCAAAACAAGCCTGCAGCAGAGGCTGCCCTCGTTTTTCATGGTTTAATGGTGAGGAGTGGATTTTGGCTGGGGGAATGGATCTGCCTGCACAAAGCTCCCTTCTAAAAATGAAAACGTGAAGCTGGTGTTGAGTGAAAGAGAAGGAAAGGAAGGGATGGATTCCATGGGGGGCTGGGGGTGCTCTGTGCCCCTCCTCAGCTGCCCAGCGTGCCAGGGTGGGTGGGAACAAGGAGGGAATGCCCTCCATCACAGCTTTCCCTGGGTTCCCAGTGCTGCTGACAGCCACTCAAAGGGCACTGCTGATCCTCTCCTGCCTTTCTAGATGGAAACAAACCCCACAGTGCCAAGGAACAGCTGATTGCTCATCCCAGTGCTGGGTTTGGGCAGCCTGGTCCATGCATAACAGAGGTTTTGGGAGAGCACCATTGTTGTAGTCCCACTTTATTTAGTAATGATCACTTTAATTTGATGGTCTTAGAGGTCTTTTCCAATCGAAAGGATTCTGTGATTCTCTGAATGCCACTTTTTGTGTCATTGCTGTACAAAGGTGCTTCAGTGCAGCTTGAAGCCAAAAATGTGGATGCTTCAACTCCCAGACACTGAGCCTTTAAGGTGAACAGGCAGGATCTTCAAAGACTTACGGAGGAAAAATATGGTTTCATCTGGTTTTGTGGCCATGGAAAGTAAATTAATATTTAAAGGCTGTAAAATAAGCCTCAAGTAATGCACAAAATTCTCATCCAACCTTAAGCCCCACTCCAGCAATTTTTAGGGAAGCACAGTCAGGAGATATTATTATGTTTGTGTTTCTGATTTTTAGGGCTGTGTACCAGGTTCATCGACCTCCTGGTGCAGAGGTAGCACAGCTGAGCAGCCAAACTGGCATTTTCACACCACAAACTGAATTTGTCGGGTTGAAAAATAACTCAGCTTCTCTTCCCACAAGACCTCCCGAGTTTCTAATGCTGAGTTTTATTAGAGAGTGAAATAAATTTACATGAGAAGTGGTGGGACTGGCTTGAAAGCAGAAATTTTAGTCTTGTCTCGGTATAAATTCACTTCTCCAGGTGTGGTAAAGCTCTCTCCTTGATGCCTTTCTCTCCTAGACATCCCCTGATCTCTCAGCATCACTCTTTGCTCGTGATGACTCATTTGAGAGGTATTTTTGTTCCCTGGCATTTGCATTTTCTGTCACTGGTTCCTTTATGTGTTCTGGTCTTTTCTGCTCAGCAAACACGTCCAACCCTATTCACTCTGCAGTGAGGAGAGACACAGTTTACAAAATATCTGCACAGGAGCTGCCATTAGAAGGCATTTTGCAAACCAGGGATTCAGCCCTGTTTAAACCCAAAATAAGGCAGCCCCCTGAAAGAACTCAGCCCCACCCCACAGGTGACTGAAGAGATAACTTGGTGGAGACTCAGCCTTGTACTGCAGTTTCTATGAATGTTTAACACAGAAGCATTAAAGAAAAAACCTCCAAGATCACTGAATCCAACTTTCACATCACTGGAAAATTGGCATCACGGAGCAAAGCTGTCAGTCATTCCTACATCCAAAATAGTGCCTTAAACTGGATTTCAATTCCAACAACATAAACATGGATTCAATCAATTAATAAAAACAGAGCAATCCTGATGTAGGCACTGTCTTCTCTGAAAACAGAATTTGGCAATGAATAGGTTTTATTTGTCTCTAATATGAACCGTCTGAAGCTCCTGGATTTTCAAGGTTTGCTTTGATGTCCTTAAAGATGATTTATCACAAGGTTTGTTTCCTTTTTTTCCCCCTGTCTTTATCCTCCTTTCTCCTCTGTCCTTGGATATTTTATTTCCAGTCCTTGTTGGATCCTGAAAGTGTAGAGGAAAGAGTACAGAAATGCAAATAATTGGAGAAGTGTCAAGGTTGGTAATATATACTCAAGATATTTTGTGTGTCTCTGGGAATATTATTTGCATTCTGTTCTTTGCAAGGAAGGCAATTTTTTTTGGTGTGATACTCCTGTATAGACCCAGCATAGGAGAATCAACTTCTCAATTTCTTAGCTATTTTTCCAACTAATTTAATCTCTATTCTTCAGCTAATCCACCGAGATTTCTTTCTAAACAATATTGATGTCTGAAAAAGTATTGGTTTCATTACTTGCTGTCATGGAATTACACACTGCCTTTTGTGCACTTAAAGTCAAGCTGTAAATTAGGCAGAAGTAACACCTGACATCTGCAGAGGTGACTCAATTCTGCTAAAGCTTTTGGATCTTTAGAATGCATTTCTGTATCCATTGGCCCTTACACTTACTGCAGTTTGGGGGAAAAAATTATCATAAATCTCCAATACAGGCTTGTACTTCTGCAAAATGATTCTCATTATTTTCAAGAAGTAATTCCATATTCTGGCTATAGGGTTCATCTTCACTCAATTCTCTCTAAATGACTTTTCTGTCTGCTCTGCAGATCCCACAGGAGGGTCCATCAGCTTGAGGACTGAGTGGAGATTACCCAGTCCTTTATTCTTTCAAACCTTCCTCAGAGAAATTCATTTTGATCTTCTCTTTACAGCCTCAACTGTAAATATTTCTATAATCCATAAATATTTCTGTACAATCCTTAAATATTTCAGTGAGCTTAGGATGGAGCCTCCTGTTTCTGGGAAGAGATGAGCACTGCCAAGCACTGGTGAGGAATTCTTTCCTTGCTGCCTCTGCTGTGGCAGGAAAAACCCTCTCCTTGGCCTGGGAGGAGATGAAAATCCTCCCTTTGCCAGAAGGGATCCCTTAAAATACAGCAATTTATTAATGCAGGAAAGGTTTATAAGAGCATGTGGTGACAGGACAAGGGGGACTGAGTTCAAATTGAAAGAGAGAAGGTTTAAATTAGATATTAGGAACAAATTCTTTATTGTGAGGATGGTGAGGCACTGGAATGGGATTTCCAGAGAAGCTGTGGCTGCCCCTGGATCCCTGGCAGTGTCCAAGGCCAGGTTGGACAGGGCTTGGAGCAGCCTGGGATGGTGGAAGGTGTCCCTGCCCATGGCAGGGAGTGGAATAGGATGATTTTAAGTTCCCTTCCAACCCAAACCATTCTGTGATTCCATAATTCTATAATTCATAACCTATCACACAGAGCTGTTAATTTACCTTAATGTTCAAACATGGCATTAGATCATATCTATTATAGTATACATTATATATTATTTGTATAAACTTATTATATTCAGCAGTCAGGCATCCGTTGCTCCTTCTTAATGTACATCAGGAGTTCATTTATCAATATTTGACGTGCAATTGACTTTAGAAATCATAGCAGAAGCAGGGAATTTAGATTATGATCTTCAACAGATTTAATCCGCACTTCTTTTTTCATGTATGTACCCTGCTCACTTACTTGTTGATTGGAGGGAATTTTTTGAGGAGAGACTTTTTAACGTGTAACCAGAGAATGTTCTTTTTCTCCATTTTAAGATGTTTAGCGGGGTTTGGCTGTGATTAAAATACCCCATTGGAAATGGGTTGTTAGGAACAAGAAGAGACATTTTTAATGCATATTTAAAGTATGCAATTAAACAAAAAAGAGTGCAATATCCCAGTGCATTTCCTCATTGACCTGAGTGATAAAAGACTCTTTAAAATGTGCATGAGGGTAAAAATGGTGCAAATTCAGTGTTTTCCTCTCAGACTCTGCACCCAGCAGTGGCACAGGAGCTCTCTTCTGTACATCAGTCCCTCACAGAGAGCACTGAGCTCTCTGCAGCTCCCCAGCCACATCCTGCACCAGGGTATTATTTACTCCAAACTACGTGGAATGGAACAATTCATTTCCATAATAAAAGAGGATCCAAGATGTTAGGAAAGCCAGAATATTTCAAATCACAGAGTGCAAGGAAAATAAATCTCTTCATTTTCAGCCAAAAGGACACAGATTGTTGGATGTAGCTAATTACAATTTATTAATTTTCTTAATGTTTTTGCATCGCTGTTTTCCATTAATTAGGGATACACTGGACTGCCTTTATTTGTCTTTGGAATAGAAAGATAAGAATTTGTATTCCTTGGGCATTTGTACAAATTCCAACCTTGACAGCAAAGGCATTGTGTTTCTTATGAAATAACACCATTTTGTTTTTTTAGAAAATAACAATTATGTTATCTTCAGAACTGAATCCGTTAATCCATTTCCTTTTATTTCCTCTATTTGAGACAGTGCTGGTTTATTTCTAAATATTTTTGGGAGGTTAATCTGCTGCAAAAAGTTTAGGTGACAGACTTGGGTGGAAAATTCTCCCTGCTGCATGGGAAAAGATAAAAAAAAAGGAATAAGAAAAGAAGTTCTAAGAAGCTCTCCAGCTGTTGAGAGCAGCAGAGCCTTGACAAATAGAGCAAACAGGATTTCTTATTTCAGGAGAGGATTGAAAGATTATCGTGGAGCCAATGAGGGAGCCCCTTTTATACCCTAAAGGGGCAACAAATAAGTAGCTTATACACCTCTGCTTTTGGAAGAGGAAAAAGTCCCTTTAGAGCCACCCCATAGTTACAGGTTTTACTGATTCAATCCACTGATTTTTCCCAGCTTTTGTGATTAAACACAGAGCTCAGAGAGGAATCCAAGCAACAAAATCTGCAAAAACTGGGGGGTGGTCTTTGGAACAGGAATAGAAATAAGGGAGAATTTTCTTCCAGCATTTTGGGATATCATAAAGAACTCAGAATTTTCAGCTGTGCACAGAGCACCGGGGTGTGAATCCTCATTTATAGGGGAGTTATTGTGCTCGTCCTCCAATTTTTTATCTGGAACATCTTCGGTAATTTTATGTTCTCCAGTAGCAGGTGAAGGTCTGACTGTGACTTATTATTGATTTGCACTTCCCCAGCTGAACAAGGCCATGGGGAGCTCGGGGAGGATCACAAGGAAAAGCTGACAGTGGATAAATGAGGAAGTTTTGCAATATTCCCTTCCTCAGGGCACTGAAGAGTTTCACAGGGAGTCCTGCCCAGCTTCTTTCACCCAGAAATCGATCCCTGATGGAGAGGTCACAGTGGCAAATCTCAGTGAAAGAGAAAATATTGAGTGAAAGCATCTAGGTCTTAACAGGGGGATGTGACTCAGAGGTGGGATTGAAAGACTTTTTGTAGATTGGGAGAGGAAAAAAAAACCCCAAAATAGAAATTTGTCTTTTGGTAACTGTGCCATTGCAAGATTATTTAAATGTAATGTAAGAATGTTAATTAATAATATAAATAAGCATTGATTAATATTTGAAAACCTGTACTTGACATACAATTAACACAAATTGCACAGGCAATTATATGGGGAGTCAAATTATTTAGCAATTTTAAAGCTATTTATCCTCTATGCTAGACTTCTCTCTGAATAATTAAGCCAAATTATGGTAGACTGTTTCATTTATATTAACTTAATATTTGCTTGCTAATATAGTAACAATTACAGTCAAGGTACCTCCAGTCCCAAGTGAGTCAGGGCTAACTCTAAAATGGAATTCCATACCTCCAGATTTTGGGAAGCTCAGCCCATCCTGAGTGTGATGGAACCACATCAGCACTGAGTTTGGAGTGAGAATTTATCTACCCCCCGAGTTACGGGCTCTTTGCTTTTATTATGGCACATCTATTTTTACTGCTTTTTCTGTCTGTTCTGTTATTCTTCCTCACTCTGGCTCCGATCCCTCCTCGAGGTTTCGATCCTGGCTCGCACATCAGCCCCTGCGTGTGCTGGGAGCTGGAGCCAAGAGGCTGCTCCTGCATCTGGGGCCTCACCTGCAGCTCAGGGGCCATAAATCACAGCCACAGCTTGTGAAATCCAGCGTGGGCAGGCGCCTCTGCCAACCTTGCCTGCAGCGTCTGAAAATCCACAGCCTTTCAGCCTGCCTGTGTCAAGCCTGCACAGCGTGGGTGTGGTGGGACAGCTGGGTGGGAACCAGGACCTGCTGGTTCTGGGGGCACTGGAACCAGGATCTGCTGGGTCTGGGAACACTGGAACCAGGACCTGCTGGGTCTGGGGGCACTGGAACCAGGATCTGCTGGGTCTGGAGACATTGGAACCAGGATCTTCTGGGTCTGGGGACACTGGAACCAGGACCTGCTGGGTCTGGAGACACTGGAACCAGGATCTGCTGGGTCTGGAGACATTGGAACCAGGATCTTCTGGGTCTGGAGACACTGGAACCAGGACCTGCTGGGTCTGGGGACACTGGGATAGCTCAGGACAGTGCCACAGAATCTGGCTCACAGAGCCCTGAGCTCGCCCTGACCCTGCCTCAGTGCTGTACATTGAACAGACACTTCAACATTGCAGATTCCAGACCCATAACCCTTGGAAAGTTTTATATCCCCAGCTCACCATGCTTGGACAAGAGCTGCAGTGCCAGAGACAGCTCTGCTCTCCCTGGGGCTTAGGGAACCTCATGGCTTCAGTTCAGGATGGCTTTTATGTGTGGTTACTCCATCTGTGCTCAAGAATGAAGTTGAGCAGGTGCTGAAGTATTTTCTAGATAAGGAGGTTTGCTTTAGAAATATTGCTCTTTAATATTATTAGTAATATTTGATATTAATCATAAAAGTAGCAAAGGGAAAAGCAGCTAAAGCAGAACTTCTGGATTATAGACCTTTTTCTTTGCGCTCTCTGAAACTCTTTTGTTACTCAGTGATTCGCACTGAACTTCGCACACATGGAAAGCTCCAGGCAAATATAATTAAAGGAATTATCTTATATCACAAAAGGTTCAAGTTCCCACTGAAATTTCGAGGCAATTTAGCTGTATGCTTTTTTTCAAAACATTTCTAACACGAAGCACTGAAGGAACATCAATGCCTGTCTCCTTTTAAGAACAGGTGAGAAAAACTTCTCTTAGAGATGGGGAAAAGCTGCTTGGGGTGTGCTTTAGATTGAGCAGGTTTCAGGCTGCTTTTTGGATCTCATGCTCTATTCTGTGGATTTGGGAAGGCTTTGGTTATTCACAAAGGCTTCACAAAAGATGATCAGAAAAAGCACATATGGATTCTGCAGAGCACTCTGTGTGTGAGATGTTTCTAGAGGGGCCCATGCCTCAGTGGGAAAGGGTCTGAGGTTTAACAGTGTCCAGTGTGGCTGAAGATCATCAGAATTTGATGATCTTTTCCATCCTGGTCTTCCCATGACTCCAGAATCCTGTGTACATTTGTTTCCAGTGAAAGCTACTTCTGCCACTTTTGTCTGGAGGGTTTTCTTTCATGTGTGTCATTAGCAGAGCTTCCTCCGAGTTTTAAATCACCCACAACATTTATCAGCTTCCTCATTAGAAATGTGCAATGGCTTTGCTGTAGAGGAAAACTTTGTCATATTTTTATTATGATAAAATTGGAGCATTTATTTCAGTTTCTCTGAGGGTTGTTCTGCAAAATTCCCATGTCCAGACACTGACCTCTAAGATATTTGTTCATCAAGACTTTCCACTGTAAATTGGCCTTCAGGTCATATCCTTCTTCCTCTCCCTCCTGAAAGCAATGCAATGGTCATTACACAATTTGGGAATATTGTACAAAATCAATTGTAGTGGGAATATTGCACTAAACCAATCTTCCTGCTGATTCCACATCTTCCTTCCCTGGAAAATAACATGGAATCAATGAGAGTGTGAGAGAGCCTGCACGAGAAACTACACTCTGGTCATCTCAATCATCCATTTCTAAATAACACTCGTGTCCCATAAAACATTTCTGATTTGCAGCCTTTCCTGCACGTCTCCAGGCTCATTTCACTGCTGCAGTGTCAGAGGTGGGAAGGTTGGTTCGTAGAGGAGCCAGGGAACAGCACCAGGGATAAAATCCAGCCTTGGCTTTTCCAGCCCAGTGGTTTGGCTTGAGAAGGGCAATCTGAAGTGATGGGCCTGTATCACACCCTCACACAAAACAGACCAAGGGAAGCTGCTGAGGGGATTTATTAAAAATCTGTAATGGGAACCAATCTCTGATCATCTTTTCTGTGGCTCAAGAAACATTTGAGTGCGCCCAGATCCAGTTTTAGGCATCCAAAAGCTTCATTTGCAGGCAGCCTGCGTTCATCTTTGGGCCATTTTATGAGTCATTGAATGTTATTTGTCTGCCCTTTTGTTTTGCAGCCCAAGCGTTTTTGCCTATTTCTTCTGCAGTCCAGCTGCTGTATCTGCAGCATCACCAGACAAAAATGGCTATATTAGAATTTGGACTCGGAAGCGAAGCGAAAGAAGTCAAAGCTTTAATCCCCCATCCCTGCAGTGAGAAAAGCATGAACTGCTTTTAGCCAGAGCCTCTCTGCACACACACAGACCCTCTTTGCACAGCTCGGTGGCAGCGCTGTCAGAGCTGATTTCCCGCAGCTCCGGAGGCCGACGAGCAGAGCTCAGCTCTTCCCTCAGCCTGTGCTGCTCTCAGGGGCGAGGAGCCTTCCCTGGGTGACCAAGGGCACCTTCACAGCACAGCCAGGCCAGGCTGCAGTCCTGCAGCACTCTGCAGGCTGCTGCCATCTGTAACCCCATCCCCAACCTCTGCTCGTGCACTATTTAAAAGCAAAACACTGTAAAATATTGAAAACATCCCCGCGTGTCTTGCCGGCCGCGCTCCTTTCAGATACAAACCCAAGCTAAGTAAAGACTTGGATGAACAGCACTAAAGCTTGGCTATATTTAGGTCTCAGCATGTTTAATGTTTCTATTTGTTGCATAGCCCTGAGGAATTCTTCAGAGAGCTTTTATGGCATTTCTGTTGCCAGGGAGACGCCTGGTTGCGTGCGCGCGCGTCCCGACTCCGCACAACCGCCAGCTCCTCTGGCAGACGGAGAAATCCGCGTTGTGTTCAACCAGGCAGGGGCACAACAAAGAAATATCCTTCAGGTAGGTAGGTAAGCACAAGGGGAGGAACTGTGCTCGTGGCATCTCTCCTGGGAATCCAGATTATCCCACAGGTGCTTCGTGTTGGCTGTGCTGGGACAGCACCAACGCCATGGATCAGCTGAGTAAGAACTTTGGATCTCCTGTGCTCGCTGTCCTGGGGCAGCACAATCACCGCCCCTGCTCAATCATCCTTTGCTTGAAAGCCTTGAGAGGGTTAAAAAAACCCTAAACTGGCCAGGAGTGAGAGGAGCGAGTTATTTTTTCCCCTCCCCACAGGCTTTGCTGTATTGGAAAGTCACCATCCTGCCAAGTGACAGTCATGGGAAGTGACAACTCTTGGGAAGATTGAAGCATCTGTCTTACTTGGTCCGTGCCCCCTCGCGCTGGGAGAGAGCCGGCGTGACATGATCGGAGCAGAAGTTTGGACTAAATCTTTCACAGTCTGTTAGCACAGGCAGGGATGGCTCTTGGAGGGGTTTTTTGGGAGGATTCTGCGGGATCAGCTTGGGGAGCAGGGAGGGGGCAGGCGGAGCAGGGAGAGGGAGATGAAAGAATTAATATTTGCGTTTTCAAAAGCTTTTCCTCGCAGTGGCTCCTGAGCAAATGTAGGTCAGCTGCGGGATCCCTTCCCCACAGGGCTGATAGGAAAAGGTTTTTCTGGTGCTGCCTTTCCCTGGTTCACAATCTGTGCAGTTTTTTCTAACAGGACATCCAGCTGCTTTAAGCTGCGAGTGAGAGGCTCACAACAAGCTAGATTTGGGCAAACTGGGGTATCTCATTATTTTTTCCGTATTTAGCTGGTTTTTCTTCCTTTCTTTGCACTCAGTCTTTCTNCGCGCGCGTCCCGACTCCGCACAACCGCCAGCTCCTCTGGCAGACGGAGAAATCCGCGTTGTGTTCAACCAGGCAGGGGCACAACAAAGAAATATCTTTCAGGTAGGTAGGTAAACACAAGGGGAGGAACTGTGCTCGTGGCATCTCTCCTGGGAATCCAGATTATCCCACAGGTGCTTCCCGTTGGCTGTGCTGGGACAGCACCAACGCCATGGATCAGCTGAGTAAGAACTTTGGATCTCCTGTGCTCGCTGTCCTGGGGCAGCACAATCACCGCCCCTGCTCAATCATCCTTTGCTTGAAAGCCTTGAGAGGGTTAAAAAAACCCTAAACTGGCCAGGAGTGAGAGGAGCGAGTTATTTTTTCCCCTCCCCACAGGCTTTGCTGTATTGGAAAGTCACCATCCTGCCAAGTGACAGTCATGGGAAGTGACAACTCTTGGGAAGATTGAAGCATCTGTCTTACTTGGTCCGTGCCCCCTCGCGCTGGGAGAGAGCCGGCGTGACATGATCGGAGCAGAAGTTTGGACTAAATCTTTCACAGTCTGTTAGCACAGGCAGGGATGGCTCTTGGAGGGGTTTTTTGGGAGGATTCTGCGGGATCAGCTTGGGGAGCAGGGAGGGAGCAGGGAGAGCAGGGAGGGGAAGATGAAAGAATTAATATTTGCATTTTCAAAAGCTTTTCCTCGCAGTGGCTCCTGAGCAAATGTAGGTCAGCTGCGGGATCCCTTCCCCACAGGGCTGATAGGAAAAGGTTTTTCTGGTGCTGCCTTTCCCTGGTTCACAATCTGTGCAGTTTTTTCTAACAGGACATCCAGCTGCTTTAAGCTGCGAGTGAGAGGCTCACAACAAGCTAGATTTGGGCAAACTGGGGTATCTCATTATTTTTTCCGTATTTAGCTGGTTTTTCTTCCTTTCTTTGCACTCAGTCTTTCTCAGATCTCAGTCTTTTGGGCAGTCACAGATCATGCACACCCAAACTCCCATGGAAACCTGTGCATCACTGAGGGTTTTGCCAGCCTTTTAGAATGCTGCTTTTTAGGTTTGTCGTGTTTCTTATTCATAAGTGCAAGTCTTGTGAATTCTCATTAATTTTGCTGAGAGTTTTCTTGTACAGATACAGTGTCAGTGCACCTCTCTCCCTGAAGGAATAGCTGCTGCACAGCAGCTGAAGTTTCGGCCTTCTGAGAGCTTTTTAGAGGGCATAAGACCCATTTCCCAAACCAAAGCCTGTGCTGGTGTCCAAAAGGAGTGTCCATGATGACAGATCCTTCATGTGGACTGAAACAATTTGTGTTTCCTGAGTTTGGCTTGAGGTCTCAGCTTGAAATGCTTCTTCTCACACCCAGTAGTCAATTCTGCCTCCCTGTCATATTAAAAGAATATAAATACAGGTGAAATCTGGAAGATCTCCCAACAGGATAGCTGCCTTTTCCCAGAGGAGTAAATTCTGCCCTTCACCTTCACATGACAAGTTGTTTATCCACTTTTAGGCATTGGCTGCCTCCTCTGAAGTGAAATTCTCGTGGCTGTGGCAAAGCTGGCAGTAAAGGAGGATGGGAATGGGCTCAGAATGCCACATGCTGCACTCCTTGGAATTTACCTTGCCCTTGTGCAGCGTCTGTCTCCCCCAGAGAGTCTGGGATCGTCACTTTAGGTCACTGCTTTGTTGGCAGAGGGACCAAACACAAACAGACAGGGCTTTAAATCACCTTTGAATTCCCAGAAACCTGGAGTACTTCAAGAGCCTGTTTGGTTCATGGTAAAATTTCCAGAGGGCTCAGTTACATCCCAGGCTACTCTG
The DNA here is from genome assembly GCA_013397815.1 of Aleadryas rufinucha. Taxonomy (NCBI): domain Eukaryota; kingdom Metazoa; phylum Chordata; class Aves; order Passeriformes; genus Aleadryas; species Aleadryas rufinucha. The sequence continues at coordinate 182,645 of VZTH01017551.1, read as the reverse complement.
CATCAAATCCTGGTGATTCTTACCCCCTGGCAGGTCTGTGGTCACAAACACAACATTCCATCTGGAATGGAAAGCTCTGGAAACGTGCTTCCAGTGCAGGAAAAGCAGGGGAAGAGACTCAATCAAAGCAGCTCGAGGATCTTCAGGACACCAGGTCTGTCTGAGCTGGTTCCTTGCACCAGAAAATAAAAGCAGCCACGTGCTGCTGAGGAATCCAGTGAGGCACAGCCAGTTCAGTTTGCCCTGGAATTTTAGCTCAGTGTCTCAGTGAAACTTGTGCTGCACGAAGGCGTTGAGGTGGCCAACGCTCTTGTGACTGAACCCAAAATGACAAGATTCTTTCCTCCAGCAACTTGTGGCAGGGCAAACTTGAAATGTCTGATTTGTCCCCGGTGCAGATGTTACAAATCACATCATGCTGTACCCCAGGGCACTAAAATAATTTTTATGGGTGTAGGAGAGCATAGAAAAACACATTGCCTGCCTGATTTCAGCTTTCTGTCGCCATGGCAGTGCATACATTGGTCAGGTTTGTGTTTAAAGGCGGACACATTTTTATGATAGAGGCTCAAAGATCAATGCAAAATTATTTCGTTAATTGGAAATTTGCAAAAGAATTAATTTAAATTTTCATCCTCTGCAATGAAAGGCTGATTCAATTGCTGATGAAACCTTTGTGCTTCATCCTTTTAAGGGAGAATAGCTGAGCAGGTGTCTGCTGCTGAAGGTAATGACAGTGACACTTTCTAAGAGGATGAGCATTCACTCATTTATATATTGTTTTGTCCTTCAGTTATCTTAAACTGAAAATGGAGTACTCCTCAGAAGTGCTAAGAGCAGAAAAAAATTAACATTTATTCATTTTTGTGACTGTTCCTGCACCTTTACAAACACAGCCTCCACACCTGAAGGAAAACTGGAAAAAAAGCTTGAAGTGCCAGAAAGTTTCATAATGTTACTTAAGAAATATCCAACAACTAATTCACAGCTCAGGAGGGAAAAAGGAAGATGTTGTGTGAGGAAACAGAGGGAACTTCGAGCACAGCACAAGGATTAATGTCTATAATGTCACCCTTAACAGATTTTTCACACTGCCCAACTAAAGCCATGAAGGATCGTGCCAGGGTTGTAGAACAGCCTAATTTGCTGTTAATTAAGGACCACAGAGTGCTTGGGACCTCTGAGAACGCTGCCTTAGACCCATGAGGGCCTGGAAACCAGAGTTTCTCATGTGGGATTCAGAAGGAAAAGGTTTAAGCTGTATCTGGGGTTTAGTGCTCAGATTGCAAAGACACGGGAGGCAGCTCCCAACCTCCTTCCCAGCCCCTTCCTCCCAGCCACGAGCACGCTGAAAGGTGAAACCTCGGAGGATCACCGCACAGAACATCGTAGGTTGTCTTTGGTAACAGCATAATAGGGGAACATCATGGAAATAAGTGGCAATAATTATACGTTTCCTCTTCTTGTCTTTCAAAGGTCACAGTGAAAGTCACACAAAGAAAGTTTCACAAGGAGACAGAGAGAAGAATCACTTCTGTGTCTTGAGAAAACATTAATTCTGTCTCTCTCCCTATGTGGTTTTATGTGTCTTTATGCATCTATTATAAATTACACATAAATTGAGCTTGGAATAATAAAAAAAAGTAATTTCCAAGAAGATCTGGGTGTAATTTGGGGCAGTGAAATGCTGGAGAACTAGAATCAGCACTCCTGGCTAACATGTGAAGGGATTTTCCTTCACCTCTTCTTTTGCTACAAGTAACACAAAGATGAAATAATTTAGTCCCAGGGGTACAGGAAGGGCAGGTTGTAGATTCCAGAGGAAAAGTGGCTTTATTCAGCCTGAGAGGGGTGACAGAGCAGTGGCAGAAAGGATGCTGTGACATGGACAAAAAGCAGTATTTTACATTTGTGTGGAGAAAAATCCCTGTGGGATGAAGACCAAAACTGCTGCTGATTTCTCTGAAAAATTTAAACCACAAACTCCATCTGCTCCAGAGCCACTTTGTGCGTGGTCTGTGGAGGAAGGACAAGGAGGCTGATCCAGTGGTGGCCCTCCAGCTGTCCCCACTGCAGCTTTGTCCCTCTCACCACTCATTTTTCAAGGAATTTCGAGCTGCCACCATTGATGTCTGCCTTGCAAACAGAGCATGAACATCCCTGGAGGGTGTTGCATTTTGCTACAAACAGAAGACAGCTTGAGCTAGAAAATCTCCCCACATCATGCTAAGTAAAAATTAATGTTGATTAATTAAACAACAACAACAAAAAGAGATTGAATATTTCAGTAGCTGTTCTATACAATGATAGAAATACATAAATGCCTAACCTGACACTGTGCTTCTCTTCTTTGTGTGCCATTAATGTGACATGTAGCAATTTAACATTTAGCACAGCTTTTAATTTTAAAACTCCTGTTAAATAAACTTCTAAAGAAAATGTGATTATATGATATGAGTTTTCAAAATTTTCTGACACCAGAGATATCAAAAAGACATTTCAACATTCAGTTTCAATTGTGAGTTGCTCTTAAAACCTATGATTTCAACAACAACAAAAAATCTTATGAAGAAAGGGGGTTTGGGTTATTTCAAACACACATTTTGAGAAGGGATTTTTTTCAAGCTTCTGAAGTAATATTACCATTAGAATTTGTAATACCAGTAATATTTCTGAATTCTGCTACTCCTCAGGATGACTTTTCCTACAGAAGCCACAAGTGTGTGGTCTTAATGATAACTCAAATAAATTGAAGACCAGGGAGAATCACATTGCAGGAGCCAGGAGAGGTCCAAGTTTTCATTTGCATTCAGGATTTTCATTTAGACTTTCACAAAATATTTGCAGAGCTTCCATCTGTACATTGCCTAGCCCCAAATTTCTAACGAACCAAACAACATGAGGCGTTTGAGCTCAGGGTTCTGGTCCTGTCCTGTTAAAGATTAAAAGATTTCAGCAATGCCTTTGCTTGTTTTTTGTGCCAGAGGCTGGGCAAACACTGGGATCTGTACAGGAGGATAACCTTTGTTCCCTGGAAACACACAGCATGGGCTTGACAGTTTATTATGCTGTCACTGGGAGGATTTCAGGAGTAGAGACTTCACTCCTCTTCTAGACAAGCTCTTCTAATACAATTATAGTTACAAAAATGATCAGGTTCCATACAACATCATTAATCTTATGTATAACATTACACCTTTTTTTTTTTTTTTTGCATGTTGCAAACACAAATCTTGATGAAATGTATTTGTTTATTAATTTGTGGACATGCATCGATTCAAGGTCAGAGAGATCTGGCAGTAAATGAGATTTAAGCTGCCACCAGGAGCAACTCTAAAATCAAACAGTTTTCTGGGTCAGCACTAACAAACTCTGGGTGATCTGTGTGAAATTAAGCAAAGAGAGCAGGGAAATGAACCCCTCCCTTGAGGAATGTTTGAAGCCTTGGGCTCCAGAGGTTTCCTGTCTTTCGAATGCATTGATATGGAGTCTGCCATCCCATCAAATCGTGTCTGCCTCTACCAATGGCATTTGCCTCCCATTCATTCCCAATTTCAGGTATTTGTGCTGGGCTTTGATGAAGATGAAGGCCTATAATGGTCTCCTCATGGTGTTTAATGGACAAATTGTGTTGATGCAAACTCATAACTAAAACTTTGATCATAATAATATTTTATAAGTGGATCTAATGACCTTAAAATTATCTTTTCTCCTTTACCTCTTGATTAAATTTTCCATTGAGATGTTATGAAATTAGGACAATTTAGAATTCTACTGCAAAGATAATTCTTACTTTCCAGTGTAAAGGGGGTTTCAGTTTTTTTTCACTTCCAGTGCTTGACATATCTGAAATATAACACGATCTTCCAGCTTAATGATTTTTTGGGATGCTACACAGACAGCTGTAGTCTGTAGTTTCACAGTCACTAAATCTAATTTCAATATCCATTTTCTGCTTTTCCACTGAGCCTTACTGTCCTCTCCTGCTGAGGCTGGATGTGGAGAGGAAGAGAAATCTCTCTTTCACCCCACTTTCCAGCTCTGTTCTGACGGCAGCTGAGGTCCAGCACGAGCACTGTAAATCAGAACATTGCTCTGCATGGCACAGCAGTGACACACTGCCAGGACACTCTGCATCCTCAGTGACTGGCAGGTAATTCAGGTAGAAAACAGCATTTTTGTCAGACTTGTCCACAGGAGCCTTTTCAGTTTCCGCTGTGTTGAAGCTCTCAGGAGGGTGGATCCTGCTGTTTTCTGTCACACAGCCAGGGACCAGCTCTGACGGCTGTGCTCTGACAGTGTCACCCACCAAGAGGTGACAGCGGTCACAAACACATCAAAGTAGGGAGAAGAAGGCTCTTCGACATCTTTTTTAGCATTTATTCCTTTCAAATTGTGGATTTTGAAGCCGTGAGATGTCTCAGTGGAAATGTTTTTTCACTTTCTTAGAAGACTGAGAGCGTTGTGTGATTTGTGTACCTGTGTGAGGACAGAAGAGCAGAGGGATCCGGCCTTGGGTGCCTGTGACTCTTTTAGTTCTTTCCCTCAGCTTAAGGTAGTGGGGACATTCCACAGTTGCAAACTGGACTGGGCTATGAAGAGTAAATTATCAGAGATATCACACCTGCACTCTGCATGGCCAACTTTACATGGGTTAAAGCAAAATGCTGCTTTTAACCACGTCCCGTGTGTGTTCAGAGTGGAACGTGCTGAGGGAACTCACAGCAGCAACTGCAGGGGACACCAGGGGCACAAAGTGCTCTGTGTTTCTCCTGAGGTGCTTTATGGGGTTTGTAGTTTCTCATCCATTAAATATGGGTCAAAGCTCTGTGGAGGATGCCAAAACACTCTGCTGGTGATGCCTATCTTTAGTTTTAAAATCAAGAACCAAACATGGTTAGAAGGGAAAAAGGGGTTTTACCTTGGTATTTATTTTAAGGATCCTTGGTGCACCCCGTGCAGGTGGAGCACGCTGGAATACACATCCAGGTGCACACCCAAATGCACATCCAAATGCACACCCAAATGCACCCCTGTGAGTACCCCCGAAATGCACACCCACAGTAGTTTGGGTATAACATTACAGGCTTTACCAATTAGCCTATCAATCAAAGATTCCCCAATGAGAGGCTGAGTGAACCCCCCTCCCCGAGGAACTTTCCCCCCCTGGACAGGCCTATCTCAGGTTACAAAATGTGTTCCAGAGAAGCCCTCGGTGTCTGAGGCTTCTGAGATGTTTGGTCTCCTGGCTTAAGGAATATTGGGTCTGTGCTGGTTATCAGACCTAAGGACTTAAAACACGTGGGCTAAAAAGCACTTAAGAATACACAAGAGCTATATAAAAGAGTATATAAAAAGGAAAAAAATCATCATGGCATCACTGGAAAGCAGCCTTGCTGCTTTCACTCCTTCTGAGTGTTTGGATGTTTCTGTCAGTTCAGAACAACACATACCAAGGCTTCAGTTCATTCTGCTTCAGAATAAACCCGTTCTTGTCCTTTATCTGCCATTTGAGTCTATTTTACAGCATTGCATTGATTTCTGAAGCTGCAGGTTGTGCTGTGACACTCTCAGGGTGATGGCTGCTGTTTAGTGAGCACTGAGCATTCCTGGAGTACTGTGGAGACAGCAAAGTGCAGAGCACACAGAGGTGCCCACAGATCTGCTCTAAAATGGAGTTGAAAAGAAGAAAATACATTAAATCAAGAGCTGCCACTTCAGAGCAAAGCACTTGCTTTAAGCAGGTCACCAACCCCACAGGGGTCAAGTGCTCTGCTGGATCAGAGCTTCACAAAGTTTCACAGCTGAATTTGTCCTGTGGAGGCACTTGAGCAAAGAGAGGGAGAGCTTTTAAGCAGAGGCTGCTTGGAGAGGGGAAATAAGGAGAAGGATGCAAAGGAAACGAGCTGGAGTCAGGCTGGTGCAGCAGCATCAGAGCGAGGAATTTAACTCTGGAGTGGAAACAGTCAAAGAGGGGAGAAGGAAACATGCTCGAGGTGACAGGGAGGGGGGAAGCTGCATTTTGAACAAACTGGGCTGACAACAGAAAGGGTGAATGGAAGGGGCAGCAACAAAAGGAAAAACTCTTTACTTTTGCAAGAACAACAAAAGGAAAAACTCTTTACTTTTGCAAGAAGAACGTTGTCACGTCCATTGAGGTTCTGGCAAAATGACAAATCGCGACATCTGCAATCAGTTTTAACCCCACTCTTACACAGACACAACCAGCACTGAAGCCATACTTGTCAACATAGAAACAAGGTATATTTTTCTGCATTAAAAAAAAAATATTATATGGGAGTGGAATTGCTTGTATGAAGAAGCAGCTGCTCAGTAAAAAAGAATAAAAGAACAGACAGTATATATGGAATTAAAATAAATAATGCTGCCTCATGCATCTGCTTCTTTCAGAGCATCAACACGAGCTGAACAGTTGATGCTGCAAAATTCTCTTAATTGGCACAGACACTTGATAGTTAAGTGACTGCCCTGCTCCCAGCCCCACATTTAGATCCTTTATTGGGAAAACTTCATCGTTCTTGCCCAGGTTGCAGTTTAAATGGGCACAGTGCAAAATAATGAGCGAAACAACAACGCACAGGGGGCAGGAAAAGCTGCCAACAGAGCGTGCAGGAACTTTAATGCTGGGAAAGAAAAAAATCATCACACAAGGAAAAGAATACATGGATTTATACCTGCTCAGCATGGCTGTGAGTGGCTCAAGGACTGCCTGGTTTTATTATTATTATTTTTATTTTATTGTGCCACTTGCTACTCCTGTAATTTCCTTTCAGAGAGGGGCACAAATGGGTCTTTTGGGGTGAGGGTTGATTTGTTAAGGTGGGTTTTTTTCCCAAAGTAGGAGCAAAATGAGTAATCCAAGTATAGATGTCCTGAGTTTACTATTTCAGATACAATAAAAGCCATGTTGCTGCTAAAAAGCCACCCAGAGATGGCTCTAGAGTAACAGTTTGGAACATCTGATGGAAGACTCCCTGACTAACTAAAAGGCACTGATTCAAACTGAGAAGATGAAAGCAAATTTAGAAATCAGAGCCTAAGTGTCTATGAGAAAGCCTTTTTTTGACAATGGAGCCACCAGGAGTGAAACCACCCAGGACTGAGTGTTGACAAGAAGGTGGCATTCCCAAAACACCTTGGCTATGAAAATCTGGCTGAGGCTTCTGGGAGTGGAGAATTCCACTATTTTTATCCTCAGAATGTTGTTTGCTTGATGAATGGAGGCTCAACCACCAGCAGGAGGAAAAGCCAAGCTGAAGAATCCCCTCCTCCTTGGAACCAACAGCAAATGCCCCACTTACTTCAGTTACACCTGGTTTTCTCCTGCTTTTCTCCTGGTTTTCACCCAGTTTTGACCCTGCAGTAGGAGGCATGGGTGCTTCAGTGTGAGGTGAATTAGGCTCTCCATTTCAACCCTTTTTTTAACAGCATCCTGCTATTAAATTACAAATTTAGAGGATCAGTTTGGTCAGTTTGAAATGGATCCTTCCACGTTGTTGAGCACCAAAGTGTCCCAGACTTACACCCTGTTATTTCAACATCCCCATCAACATCTGCTGAGGTTTTGTTCCCCTTGGCTGCTGAATCTCCCATCACCCTGGGCAGCAGCTCCTTTTCATCAGTGGCCAAGAAATCATATTTTCCACTGATGATATTCCTCTCACCGGTTTTGCCAGCCCCAGAGTCTCACCTCATTTCAGAAAAAAACAAAAAACCACAGATTCACAGACTGCTCGGTGTCAGAGTGTTTCTAAGATCTTTTCCTTTCACATCACAACAGTTACAGCAGGAATCAAAGGGAACAGCGGTGGAACAGCCCAAAAAGGGGCCCAGCAGAGCTGGCCACCTCCCAGAGGAACTCATTTGGGCATCTCTGTGACTGAATAACACCTGAGAAATGCACCCCACCAGCCCTGTGCTACTGCATGCACCGCACAGCTCTGCTAATTAGTTTAGCACCAGTTTTTTCTTCTGAGGGAGGGATGGTGGGTGGGAAACTGTGGGCAGAGAAATGTACAGAAGGGAGAAGCCAATCTTAAGATTTGAAAGAATAGAAAGAGAGAAGGAAGAAATAAAAAAATGAGCCAGTGAAGACAAAAAAGAAAAAAAAGTGGTATTATAAAACTGCAACAAGGAAAATAATTATTGTTTATGGCAAGGAGTTACCCTTTTTCTTTGGGATCTGTAAAAACTAACTCTGTGGTAATTTTCTCCTTTTCCTTTATGTGAAATAAAATGCAACTATCATTGGAAAAGAAATGGTCTTAATGTCAATGTTGATTGCTGGGGAGCTCATCTTCACTCACCCTGCAGGGGAGGTATCACATAAACTTGCTCTGCACAATTGCCTCACGTAACAAAACAACGTGTGGGTAATGAAAACAAATGTCAGCCCCTTGCCACAGAGTTTCCAGCTGGAAGCACACATTTCCAGCTGGACAAACCACTGTCAATGCCTTAAAGAGCTTCTTCAAGTGAAATGATGGATCAGGCAATTGAGTGATCACAGCAGGCAGCTGCGAACGAAGCCAAGAGCAGCTCCTTTTCTTGGGTCAGGTATGAACATTGTGGGATTTTCTGGGCTGAGGATGAGCCTTCTCTTCAGCCCCCAGAGGGTTTGGGGACCACTGGGATTCCTGGGGACCAAGAGGAATGCTAAGCACATGCACCACACACTCTGCACCTCTCAGCCTGGGCGATCTGTTCATGGAAGAAATGTGATTATCCCTTTGTTAAGTGTAAAGATAAGAATGTAACTGGATTTAAAGTGAAGCAGCAGCTTTGATCAAATCAAAGATTGGCTCCACAAGGGTGAGGACCCTCAGCTGATGCAGTCAGTGGGACCGGGATGGAGTTCACTTGTTGATTCATGTGAACAGTCCTGGAGGACATTTGCAGCAAAGTGAGCAGCTTGGCTTCAACTAAACCCCATTTACTCTGACAATCCCCAACAACAGTGACTCTCTTAGTCGAGGTTTTTTGATAACACAACCCTTCAATACATCAGGCCCTTGGCAGCAGTTTTTATTTTCTAACTGGCAATTCAGTGCTGGTGTGTGTAGGCTCAGGGCATGCACATAACAATGGCAATGAAAGTTGGAGGTTTTATTCTGTCCCTGCCACCCCTGTGGGTGTTTTAAATAAAACAAGATGCAATTCTTTGTGGTGGAGCTTTCCCCAGGACAGCAGCTGAGGGTCAGCTTCACGCACAGAGCTGAAAGCTGTTTGTGGCTTCAACAAATATAAATCACTGCTGTATTTTCTATATAACACATGCATCCATCAATATATTCCACACTGGGAGAGTGTGGCATGTATCACTAAACACTAATTCTGTTGAGCAGATAATAAGTGAGAACAAAAGTAACTTTAACAGAGCAGGAAATAAAAAGGGGTTTTTATTGTTCAATCCACTGAAATTGTTAATACATTGAAATGCCTAATGATTCATTGAACTCTCTGACTTGAAAGGCAGAAAGCCTAAAAGATTTAAAATACTGTTCTTTCTGAGGAGCAATTACTTGTGATTTAATCAGCTATGCATTTAAAAAAAAAAATGTAGAAGCTATTTTACGTAGGAGAGCAAAATGAGTCACTAAATGAACCTTCACCATAGGGGGAAAAGAAAAATCCATATTACCATCAAAGTAGTGAACGTGATTCAAAGAAATACACGATGAGTCTTGACAGGGAATGTTTGAGGGATGGAAAGTCACCTAAGTTCATTCTGCAGCCTTCAGCCAAAAGATTTAGATTTGATTTTGCTGTTGTAAACAACGGGGATCTTGAAGTTTCTTGTCAATAAGGAGACAAACAGAGCAGAAAGACACAATTCTGGTCCTTACTCTGGTCTCTGTTTGCTCCAGTCCCAGCTCTCAGGCTCTCCTCAGCTCTCACAACACACAACCACAGCAAAACTGAGCTGACAGTGAAGTCGTGGAGGAGCAATCTGAACAAAATAAATTTGCATCATGGATGGGAAGGCAGGAGAAGGCAGGAGGTTTTTGCAGGGTTTTCTTAATTTTAGGCAAAATTTACCTGTACCACCAAAATGCTTTTTTTTGGGCTGCTCTTTTAGCCAGAGATACCCAGACTTTGTGCTTATAAATGTACAGTGAATGTTATATTGACAAAAAAACCCTTCACCCATCAATTGTTAATGTGGAACCAGAGTTACACCCTTTAGATGCCTTTCTCTGTGACTGGAAGCCTGGGAACTACTTCAGTACAAATAGTACTCGAATAATAATGTCTTTATTTAAATATGTGGGAGGCCTGAATGTCAGGTGCTCTTGCTTATACCACTTAAAACTTTTTTAAAGGTTTGCAGCTCATTTTTCAGAATTACCCAACAACAGTTTCAATTATGGGTTTGTGGAATCCAACAACTATATGTTTAAATTATTTGAGTTTATGGAATAATGTAATAACCAGGTTTATGGCTGCATAAAGCAACACTTCTTAAAACCTCCTTTACTGGCTCAATTGAAATGTTATGATAAAATAATTTTGTCTGGAAGGAAATTAAATTTTAAGAGCTAACGACCACTAAATGATCATCACATTTTAGTGGAATTTTTTTTTGGTGAATTTTTACTGTGGTTTGTGTTTCAGCTGCAGGTTCTACTTCCCTTGAAGGAAGTAGAAAAATGATTATACATTCACAGAGCACTTGCAAGCATCTGTCCCAGATCCACAGGCACTCGATTCATCTGTGTGCACAAATAGCTTGAGTTTGATAACAAGGGATTGGAGCTGGTAATTAGCATCGACAGCTCCCTAATTTGCACAGGAAGACAGCAGAGTTGTTTAAGCTAAGGAGGTACCTTGTTGCATGCCTTGATCACAGCTGGAATTGTTTGTGTCAGTGGGAATCCAGTGAATCTGAGGAAATACTGTCGATTTTTTAACACTCTGGAAAAGAAACTCTCCTTCCATTCCCAGGCTAAATCCGTTTCGCCCTCTCAGAATGCTTCAAGTGAATTTTTTTGTAGCACAATACAGAATATATCAGAGCAGATCCTCTGGTTCTGCCGTTCCTCAGGGTGATCACAGCCTCAAGGAGCTGTGTTTGGGGACATCCTGAATATCATCCCCAAAACTCTCCCTCATGAATAACACCTGGAAAGAAATAACAATAAAAAGGCGGTGCTTGGGAGTGTTCAGCTTAAAAATTGGGCATCAGACCCCGTGCCCTGCTCTGTGCTCACCTTGAGCTGCTGCTGCAGGGAGGTGGCAGCGGTGGCACCGGCCCTGCCCAGGGACCGGGGGGTGTTTGTGGTGACACAGCGACATTGGCAGGTGACAAAGCACACAATTCCTTCTCTCGCTCTCCCCAGGACCTCCGGGCGAGGTGAGAAGTGCTCGCTGATGGATGGGCTGTGTTTTATCAGCTCCGGTGCCTCCCTGGGATCACTGTTTACTGCCCAAAACTCCTCGGAGACCCCAGCACTGAGGCTGGGACACGCGTTCCTACCTTATAATGCCTAAAGTGGCACAAAGGAGTTTTCTAAGACTAAATCCACTGCCTGGAACAACATCTTTATGTTTCATGTTTGGGGTTTCATGTATTATAAACCAGAAAATGTTTCTATTTCTTTAAAAGAGTTTTCTCCTCTATTTCTTTACTTCTCTGCTTCCACTTCTAAACAGCAGATGTGAGCATGAACATCATCCTTCATCTCCAAAACATCACAAAGATATGGAATATCACAAAGACATGGAGGATAGGGAATACATCCATCTTGGCTCCACAACTCTTTTCAGGGCCAGCCAAAAATTTTGAGCCAAAGCCAAATTTATTTGGCCATCAGGCTGAGTCAGATCCAAGAGGGTTTTTTTAACCACAGCCTAAGCACAAACTAGAACCTGCCTGCTGGACCTGTGAGTCCTCCCCACGATCATTGTTGCTGAGATTGCCGTGCCTGATGCACATCCTGAGTTTTCTATATTTATTACAGAACAGTTCAGTGCATCAGGAGACAAGCTCAACCTGCAGGGCAGTGACTAAGGCTCTGAGTGTGGGGGTGAATCAGTTCTCTTCATTTTTGATTGCCATGATTTGTTGCTTGGTTTATTTCTCCATGCCTTTTGATAAAATTTTGATATAAATTCCATCCTGGATGTACTGTTTTCTGACATTTATGGCACTTTTGTCCATCAAAGTGTTCTCACCCACAACACTCTCATCTGCAGATTCTCTCTCTCGGATTCTGTCACTTGGCCAAAAAATGCATCAGTACTTACTTGTGGTATGCAGAGGAGCCCAGGGTCCAATCTTGTGTGCTGTCTCCATGGGCTGTTCTTGGTTCATGTGCTGGAGATGAGAGACTGACTTTCAGAAAGGCACTTAACCTGTTAATAAATGCCTCAATTACATTTACACACAACTGAGAAATTTATGAACAGATTAATACCTGTCTACTGCTGGTAATTCTGAGAGTCACTAAAAGGATCGGTTTAATGATGTAAGATAATTTTTCTATGATTTTTAATTATCAACATCCTGTGCTTCTCACAGTTATTTTTTGCTGTAATTCACCTCAGTGTCTGGCTCTCAGTGGCCCACAGGAGCCTTTCCCAGGGTGCCCACTCAGCTGCTGGGGTATTTACAGTAGTCCAGTACCCTCAAATAATGGCTGTTCCTGGAGCTGAGGCCATGGATGAGAAAAAGGTCTTAAAAATGGAAAGCCTGGGCCAATTCCCCTTCCAGGGATAGACAGACTCCCTCCTTCAGTGTGGTGAGGTCTTACAGAGCCACCAGACTGGCGTGATGAGAGATTTATTACAGAGGAAACACCTCCCTGCTCCAAGAGGATGAGTGTTATCCCAGCAGAAATTCAGAGAACTTTTATTTAGCTAAGGAACTCATTGGATTTTCTTCTGCCTTTATGACAGGGGTTTTTGGCCACAGATTCCCTTGATCCCAAAAATACTCTGGGACTTCATTACTTGACTGGGACTCTGATCAGACTTTGTGGGAAAACATCAGAATATTTTTCTCTGGCTTGTCTTTGCCTGTTTGCCCTAAAAAGAAATGTTACTACGAGTGCAAACAGCCTCTCTACTTAAACTTTCAGGTAGATTAACCATTTAGTGCTTCCTCACCTCATTATTATTTAAGATGTAAGACTTTTTTGTAGAAGTCTCTAACTTAGAAGATTTCCATCTCTGTTAATATGGTAATGCTCTCAGAAGTAGTATTTTTATTACCCTAATTCCCAGGTTTTGCAAGGAGAAAAGTAATAATGCAATTGAATTAATTCCATAATCATTTTCAGACTGGATAAAAACCACTGAAGGAAGCTGTGAGCTGACAGCCAATATCTGCATGTTCTTAAGCATTAAGTGAACTATAAATACAGAGGGACTGAAGCTGAAACACCAAATGTGAATTTCCTTTTTTCAACTCCTTAGTCCATGAAAGGCTGTGACAACAATGCAGTGAGGGAGGTTTTGGTGTTTTAGCAGTAAACACTGACTCACCTGCTCAGTGCTCTGGATAAATAATCATTAGTGACAAATAAAAGCCTATTTCAGACACAACCCAGAACAGCGGAAGTTATATAAAAGCATGAGATATTTTGTCCCTTTCCAGTGGCAAAAATACCACAGTTTCTGTTCATCTCAGTCACTCTCTGCCATTTGAGGCAAGTCCTGAGGAAAACAATCTTGAGGGCTCTGCACCTCTTTGTCAAGCCTTTTCCTTGGTTTCAGTGCTCTCTGTGGGTCCCTGGTGGTTTCCCTACCCCTCAGTCTGCAAGTGCAAAATCCCAAGGTGCAAAACACTTTCCTGGGGTATCCTTGGATCCCAAGTGGCTGAGCAGAAACCTTCACCACTTTGTGAGGTTGAACACTTTGCTGTGTCTCCAGTGCTAACGGGAACAGCAGGGATGGAGCTGCTTTTACACGACCTGAGGATATTTAGCAGTGGAGACCGGGTAGGGCAGGCAGGGTGTGGACATCAATAAATGTCCATTTAGGCAACAATTAAAATATTGAAAAGGTGCAGCTTCCGTGTTTGTCAGCTGTGGACAAACCCCATTAAGTTCTCCATTAATTAGACGTACCTCAGCTTTTCTTTGCTCTGCCACAGCAGTGCAAGGCCAGAACATCCATTACATTCTCCACAGAACAGCAAAGTGTTTACCCAGTCCTTCTGCCAGCAGCAAAAGGACAGAAAAAACCAACCTTCTCCCACCAGCTGAGTTTATCCACCCTTCATAATTGCTCAGCCTAATTAACACTCCAGTAAACCCCACACCTGCATCACCTCCACATCCCCACACACCCACTCTGCTGCCCTGGTGCTGTTGTCGAACCATCCAAGTGTTGCTGCTCTCCTGAGCCTCCCGGGGGAGCTGAGCTTTCCACGAGGGATGAGGGAGATGCAGCCTGCCTCAGAACTCTGTGACACAACCTATTTTTAGAGCCCCCTTTTTTTTTTTTTTTTTGAGAAACTAGTTTTCTCATGGGAAATAAGTCCTTGGGGGAAAAGTCATTTCCACCTCATTTGTTAATCTAAAATATCTTTTGCTTTTGGCTTCCTGCTAGGGAGCACAGAGCTGCTGCATCTCGTTAATTTTGCAGTCTCGCTAAATGACAGTGAGATTTATTTAGAAGGAAACCAAATTTAGTCCCATTAGATCATGGCAACAGTAACATGAAAAAGACTGAAAAAACACCCCCTTTTGGTTTTTTTAGGGCTTGGAAACCCTTGGTTCCTGAATCCACCAAATGATATCCATGGAAGTTAATCAAAGCACCTACCCCTGGGCTGCAGTGAAACGTGTGGCTGCAGGGGAAACCCCACAACGCCTGGCACTCCAGAAACAGGATGACATCCCCTAGGAGACCGAAATGTTACACCCAAAGACAGCAAAAGATCACAGAGTAAGGGAAGGAGAGCTGCTGTTAGGATGAATCTCCAGACCCTGCTGCAATGAGATCTTGAGGCTTCTGCTGGAAGCTGTAAGTCTAAAATTACGGATCCGTTCCTTGGGTTTGCTGTTGTTCCCTTCAGTATATTCCCTGTACCGAGGGGCTCTCGGGGATCATTGCCCTGGTGCAACACAAATCTGTATTGACTGTGCAGGACTGTGCACTCTGGAGCCTCTGTGAGTGCAGCTCTTTCTGCCTTGGTTTAAAATAACAGTCTGGAGCTCTCAGACCGCCTTTGGACACGGGGATGAGTCGCCCCAGTAAGGCTGGAGATGTGCCCCATGCCATCTATTACGTGCTACCTCCGAAAAAATCTAGTCTCAAGTAGCTCCAGCACAGCTCTTAAAGAGCCCAGCTCAGCCCTGTCCATCTCCATGCAGAGGGAAAATGAGGGAGAAGTGGCACCCTGGCACCATCTCTCTACGGTGTAAGGAGAAAGAAATGAGCCAGGGAAGCCAGGGAGGCAAATAGTACCAAAAAAAGACCATAATAATTATGTTCCACAACAAAACCAATTTCCCTTTTCTCAGTCTTTCCTGGGAATTACACAATTCACACAATATCCATTATATTCTATTCCTATATTTCAATCTATTATATCCTGTATTTTATTATACTCTATTCCTATAGGACTATTCCAGTGTGGGTACATTACTGCACTCAGTGACTCTGTAAATTCCCAAGTCAGTTCAGGTTCTACGTTTTGCCCGAGTACATTCTGACTGAATAGGCATTGCTGGGGATAGAGAATCAGTATTTAAACAGTAGCACAGCCCAAGGCAGAGGTTAAAGAAAGGTCAGCCTACTGTTAATTCAAGCTTGAGACAAAAAAAACCCTCACAATGGGAATACTTTTATGTGGGTTTGGGAAGGAAAATTCATTTGCTGTTTCACCCGAGGTACTTTCAGTGGACGTGGTGTTGGTGTCAATGGGGTTTCCAACAGCAAATGTTCTGAGGCAATTTTCAGGGGAAGAAATCACTGAAATTGATGACCTACAAACATCTGAGCGTGTTTTGGAAAAGATTCCATTTTTCTGGGGAGGAAAAAAAACCAACCCAACAACAAAAAAGTCATGATTCCTCCTGGAANGTGACTCTGTAAATTCCCAAGTCAGTTCAGGTTCCACGTTTTGCCCGAGTACATTCTGACTGAATAGGCATTGCTGGGGATAGAGAATCAGTATTTAAACAGTAGCACAGCCCAAGGCAGAGGTTAAAGAAAGGTCAGCCTACTGTTAATTCAAGCTTGAGACAAAAAAAACCCTCACAATGGGAATACTTTTATGTGGGTTTGGGAAGGAAAATTCATTTGCTGTTTCACCCGAGGTACTTTCAGTGGACGTGGTGTTGGTGTCAATGGGGTTTCCAACAGCAAATGTTCTGAGGCAATTTTCAGGGGAAGAAATCACTGAAATTGATGACCTACAAACATCTGAGCATGTTTTGGAAAAGATTCCGTTTTTCTGGGGAGGAAAAAAAACCAACCCAACAACAAAACAGTCATGATTCCTCCTGGAAAGAAAGCACCCCTCAGAACCAAAAAGCTCTCAAGAAACAAATCTGGTATTTTCTGCCTGTTTGGAGCTGTTACGGAATCACGGCCCCACTGAGGTCAACCAGCCTTGGACCAGATCTTCCCGGTGATGCTGAGAATCTCTTGCTCCAAATAATGGGGTTGTTTCATATGCCAACACTCCAGCACTTCTTTGGTGGCAACAGAGCTTGGAATTATCCAAACCTCGGTTATCTCCATCTGTCTGTAGCTCAGCCGCTGGTAACAGTCCAGTTGCTGCTGTGGGAGCCAATGATTTCAGTGTCTGCCCTCAGAAGAGGTTCCTGCCAGGCAGGCTCAGCCCTGCACAGTGACTGCAGTGTCCTTTGTGTCCCCACCTGCAGAAAACGAGGATAACCATCAATAATCTCCTCCTTTTGAGTGCAGGGAGATCTACCAAGGGAAAACTCCATAAATGTGTGTATTTTCATCACTTTCAATATTATTGTTCCGTTCTTCTCATTCCTAAAAAAATGAACTTTAACAGGAGTGAATTTGTTATGGCAAGAGCCATCAGTATAACGATCACCAACCTCCCTGTTGGGCAACTGAAAGCTCTGGAAAAATAATGAGAACGTTGTCCCTGTTATTTTATTTAGATTTTCAGTGTAATACCTCAGGCAGATAACAAGAAACCCGGAACAACTGTTTTATTTGGGTTGGATTTGTGCTCTGCATTTCTTTCCTGAAATATGGCTTATTTTTTTAATAGGTATAAATGTATTTATGTAAAAATGTCTTATGTATAAATAGGTACAAATGTATTTATGTATAAATGCATTTGCTGGTACACACTCAAAAGTCAAAGATTTCATCTTGGTGACCAATTTGTGGTTGTGATATGAAGTGATTGTCACAGAGAAGGAAACAAAAGCACCCAGGCAGAGAAGCACTGGAGGAGTGAGGACTTTGGGAGACCTTTAATGAGTTCTCTTTAATGAGAGCCTTTACCTGGAGATTTGCTTTTCAGCTCCATCCAACCTAAGTGATCAAAATTCTCCAGTGGCTGATGTTAAATGTGAAAGCTGCTGGTTCTACCCTTGTTAACAAAATGATTTGTCTTAGTAGAGGGAAGGGGAAATGTTGTGCCATCTATATAATTACTTAACTATTAAATGGATCTCATCCCGAATACAAAAAGTGTTGATTTCAATGAAATATCAGCTTTATGCAGAAATCTTTGAGCCTCCTGCTCAGTTTTGACAATTTTCTTCAGTCTTAATTTCTATCAAACTTGGAATTGGTTAAATCTTTTAAGATTTTACTAAATTAGGAAATTCGCTTTTCACTTTTTGAAGCAACTTTCATTTCAAAATGTAAGCTATTTATAAAGAAAAGAGTTTTTAAAATGAAAACGTGTTGAAATCAAAATGCAAGCTTGACCTGAATCTACTTATTTCTTCTGTTCACATTTTCAATTCACAACAGCTTTTTTACCATTATATTTTCTTCCAGCTTCATAAATTTCATGAAATACGAGGGAAGCAAATCAGGATGCTGTACTTTTATGAGGAAGAATCCACAACAAAAGGTCCCTGTCAATCTCTTTCCACAGATTGCTTTCTAACTCTCAGAATCCATGGAAATAATGCCTACAATGAAGTTCTGCCAAAGGGGTGAGGGTTGAAGTTGCCAAAAAGCCAAAAGACTCGAGGCAGGGCGCGGTGTCTGAGTGCCAGCACTGGCGTGTCTCGTCAGAAAAATCCCATTTAGAGCCTAAAAGGGGGATTTTGTTACCTTTATCATGGAACTTCAGCTGCCTGGAGGGAGCCAGGGCCAGGGAGCTGAGCTGCATGACAAGAAATGAGTCGAGCAAGGGTTTGGGAAGGGCCAGGCAGAGCTCAGTGGGCGCTGCCAGCTCCGGCAGCTGCTCCGGGCTGATACCTGTGCCTGCAGCCTGCTGGGCACCACAGACCTTCCCCCACCCTGGCTCAGGGGCGACCCAGTGGAGATGGAAATAGATGGAAAACCCATTTTCTCCATGGCAACATTTGTAAAAGGGCAGGCAGGGAGAGGGAGGTTTTCATCTGCACTGCACGACACTCAGGGCTTTCCTTCTGGGCTGAAGCCCCAGAAAAGGCCAGTTAGAAAAGTTCAGCCACTGCTAAAAAAACCCCAACCAACCAAAAGGAAAAACCTTCTCAGCTTCCTGAATATGAAAATAAAATCTGAAGTGTCCCACAGCTTAGAAACAAGAAGAAAAGAAAAAAGATGCCCCAAAATATTACCTTTCTTGGTGAAAAATTCATCTATTCTAAGCTTCTCACATCGGAGGAGTCCAGAAATATCTCTTTAAAGCATGAGGTTTCACACATCCTGCATTGCTTCCCTCGTATTTCATGAAATTTATGAAGCTGGAAGAAAATATAATGGTAAAAAAGCTGTTGTGAATTGAAAATGTGAACAGAAGAAATAAGTAGATTCAGGTCAAGCTTGCATTTTGATTTCAACACGTTTTCATTTTAAAAACTCTTTTCTTTATAAATAGCTTACATTTTGAAATGAAAGTTGCTTCAAAAAGTGAAAAGCGAATTTCCTAATTTAGTAAAATCTTAAAAGATTTAACCAATTCCAAGTTTGATAGAAATTAAGACTGAAGAAAATTGTCAAAACTGATCCTTTCTTTTTGATGAATATAATTAGCAATATGGGTAAATGAACATTTTCTGCTGAAATACATTTCAGAAAAATACCCAACCAGGTGTGATAGGCATGGAAAAACTGGCAATTGTGTCTCACTGAATATATTTGATTGCATGGAGGTTGCATTTCCCTGTCAGTATCTCCACAACGAACCTCTAGAATTATTTGCTTTGACAAACAGCTCACCTGAGCTATTAGGTCTCAGTGATAAAAGTGGCCTTGAACAGGCTCTTTAAATAACAAAAGATTTTTCTCCTGTCAGACTCTGTGCACATGAAGTAAATATAAAATGAACACTGTGTCTAATTCCTGCAGTGGGAGATAAATACCATGACAAAAAAACCCCTAACTTCTCATAAGTTATACAGCTTTCACCTCCTTTTCTTTCCCTACAGTACTGGTTTCCCATAATTCTCTCTGACCCCATCATCATATTCTACTTTCCTGTTCCTTTTGCTGTTGGAAGATCTGAGCAGACCCATCATTTATTGCTTTGCACCTCTCATGTGCTTGTCCTGCTGTGTGTAAATCACTGTTGGGTGTTTTTTCTTTTAAAAACCTGCATGTTACAAGTTTCTTGCCTCTCCTAACAGATCCTTAGATAGAATAATTCACTGGCTACAGATATGTAACTAATACAAGGTGTAGAGTATTTTTTAAATCCAAAAAGGAGAAAAAGAAGTCCTTTGTTCTTCTGTGGAGCTGGGGTTACATTTGTGTGGGGAGCAGTGTCCCCACATCCTCTGATTCTGATGATTTCATACATTTGGTGAATTCAACAGTGTTTAGATCCGCTTTCAGATATTACTCAACACAATAATCCCTCATTTAATTTCGTTCTGGGAATGCACAGAGCATAAATAATAAAAATTGCCCATTAAATCATCCAGAGCAATCTTGTGCAGCTATCAGACATATGCAGCTTGATTTCCCTCCAACTTATCCTCCTCTTGAAAAGATGACTCTCAGTGATTTTGGTGTATTAATCTTGATTAGCTCTCATTAACTTAACACTTCTTGTATTTAGTTTAATGTATTTAGCCATTTCAGAACACAATTGCTGTCAGTTTTCCCCACAGACAAAAAGGAGAGGGAAGATTCACATCCCCCCTTGGAGATGGGGGTGTCTCCATGTTCTTCAGGGTGAGAAGAGCTCCCAAACCTCCACTTCCATGAGCTGTATTGGCAGGTTTCCATTCAGAGACTAAAATAGGAATTCAGACATCCTGCTCCCATGTGAAAGCCTACATGGAGATGCTTAAATTTAGTTGTCTCCACTTTGTGCTGGATTTTGGCAGAGCTGGATGCGCGCTCCAGTCTCTCACTCTGCACACGGCTAGGGCAAGATGGATCCTCTTTCCCCATGGATACAGGCACACAGCCTGTCTCTGCAAATCTTCACCAGCTCCCTGAAGTTCATTTAATGATAACAAAGGCCCACGGAGCCCGGCTCAGATGTGAAGGAACTGACTTGGTTCAGCGCTGCAGTTTGTTGTTCCCTCAGTCCCCTGCCCCGGGCTGCTTTGCAATCATTACTGCTGGACTCAATTTCAAGCTGGATGTTGTACCAATGAGAGATAAAGGGTATCATGCAGAAAAACATCGAGCTAAATTTAGTGTGTGTTCATTTTACCAACAAACCCACTGCAAACCCTTCCTTTCTTTTGTCTCAGTGTTGTCACAAACACGTAAAGTGCAGATAGAATCAAAACTGATCCGAAAAAGGAGAAAGATGAGGCAGACTTGATGAAGAACAAAGCCATATCCATGGGTATTTTGCTTTAGGCTCCCAATAAATTGATAATTTGCAGAGAAGGATGGTCATGAAGTACCATAAACCCAATGGAAAATCAGGCTGAGTAACAGGGAGAACTTCCAGGGATATCTCCCTGCCCCATCAGACTTGGACCAATTCAGTGTCTGTTCTACACACTCCATTTTCATGCCAGGCCCTGTGAGAGGAGACACGAGAAAGTTTTTCAAGTCTGAATCCTGAGAACAGCAGCGTGGGTACCCTATTTGTGGGTATTTATGGGAATTTCCTCCAAGGCACGGGGAGATGCCCATCAACCCCATATCCAAGGAACAGTTTCAGTCACACAAGGGATAACCTGCTGCTGTCAGTGGAAGGCTGAGCTATTGCCCAGTTTTTAAAAGCATATCACAGCCTGTAAAGGAGGATTTATTGGCTGAATCACGAATGTGCTCCATGTCTTTTCTTCCTGCTGTGCAGAACAGTTTTGTTTATTTTTTCCCTGATTTTTTATGGCTTGACAAGCCTAGGACTGACAGATTTTTGAGTTGTACAGAGCAAGAATTTGTATCTGGGATACTGCATGTGGAAAGATTAATGCCTTTTAATTTAACATGGAGGAGCAGCCCAGGTCTCCTGGGATTCAGGGCTCTGCAGCACGGGCATGGCAGCTCTAACAACGATGCCTTAAAGCAACTCTGCTGCTTCCCAGTGTCATATTGAATGATAAAGTGATTTCAAACACTGAGCACAACTGCAAATGGTGTTAGCAGCAGTTTTTAATAGGGGTCAAGTGGTTTCATTTCAAGGTTCACCCTGCACTGATTTATGTTAACTTACTTCAGTACAACTTGTAAAATTTCTGAGGCCGTGTAGTTCACAGCAGTGGGGATTACTGGATAATCTGAGGCAGTTAAAAGAACAATAAAAGCTATTGGATTCCTAGAAAATCAAAAAAAGCAGGAGCAAAATGTCAGTTACATTAACATGAAATACTACCAAATACAAAAGACCTCTTTCATTTCAGTGTCTCCATTTGATTATGGAAAAAAATCCCTCTCTCCCCATTTTGCACATGGAATTTCTGGAGGGTGAATTGCATGCTGGGGAGAAGGAAACGAGAAGGAAATATTTTGAAGCAATCAACCACCAGTCCTGTCCATCCAAGAACACTTTCTGCTGTGCAGGCCGCAATTGTATCTTGCTCAGAGTGAAAATTGTGATTTCTGCTGTGGGCAGACCTTAGGGACGAGGCACATGGAAGTGTTTGTTCCTTGCTCCATCATTTCCTCTGCTTTGCTCACCTCCTTATGATTTTCCCCTTCTTCATCCCCTGGGAAGTGGAAAATGAAATCTTGGCTCTGTTTTCTGTTCCTTTCAGTTAATCCTAACCCAGGATCCCTTACCATGATCTTTCCTTACGCAACAGAGGCAGATTGCTTGGAGCTGCTTTTATCCCAGGCTGCTCCAGCTTCCATGGGCACAGCTCCAAATCATTATTCCCCAATTTTGTGTGAAAATGAAGCAAACTGCCTTCTCGTCCCATTGCCCCAAAGATAAACGACTTCCTGTGTGAGAAATATCTGCTCATGTCAGGCCTTCGGCAGCTTGCTTGTTTCATCAGTGCAGAGATGTGCTGCACAGGATCCTCGTGCCTGCTGTGCCTGATTCCTGACTCCAAGGGTGTTATTAAGGAGGAGGAGCAGAAAAGATTAGGTGTGCTTTCATCTCCGTACCCAAATGGTGCCAGTCCTTGTTAGAAAGCAGCAAACATTTTCGGGAGAATTTCTCTTCATGGCTCCCCCCACAAATCTCTGATCAAAGGTCTCGGAATTAAATTGATTCTGTGAACATCCATCTATTTGACGTGCAAATTGTGCACTTTAAAAAAAGAAAGAAAAGATTTTAAGCCTTATACTTGTCATCTCAGTGTAACACTTCATTCTACCCCAACCCATTTGAAAGAACCTTGAATCTGACATGGTGCATTTGAATTTACTTAAATATTCCATTCAATTGGTGCAGTAGCAGGGTAAGTTAATGACAGCACAATTAATGAAAAATACCTTACAGTTCAATTTCTCCAGAAATTAATTGGTTTCCAATTCTTAACTATATTTAATTAAACCACTGTACTTCTGCTCTTTTATTTGTTCAAGAAAATTGCCTTGTGCATGGCAAGGAATACATTTTAAACTGTGTTTTTTAAATACAATTTATATTCTTGATATAACTGGCTCATTCAAGAACTGGCATTTCCTGCTAACTATGTTCAGGATCCAGCACAAATTATCGTACCTGAAACCCCCAAAAAGCTGAAATATCCAAATGGAGAACCAAATACATTCCAAAACAACAGTCACTAAGGACAGGCAGATGTTTCCCCTCTGACCACCTCTAGATCCAGAGAGGCACTTTGCCCCTGGGTCCCACCCCAAGAATGGGTGTTAAACTTGATCAGGAGCACTTTGCAGGGTTTCAGCTGGATAAAAGTGCCCAAATAATGAGAAAAAAACAGTTCCAGAAAAGCTCTCATTTAAAAGTCTTCTTTTAAATACAGATCTTAATTTAGTTGAGCTGCTTCAGACCATTTTAAGAGGTAATTTAACTATAATAAAGCTGCAATAAAAGATGCAAACACTGCCATAATCAACTCAGCATCGCAGAGGTACCTCTGAGTTCAAGCACAGCTGGTAACTTCATAGAGACAAATATCCCAGGCTAAAAGCATTTAAATTTGAGGGCCACATTTTAAAAGTTTATAAGCAGTTTGTGGAGATCTGGTTTTTGACCTTTGTCTTGAAATTTTGAAAAATCTCAATACTTAAAACACATATTACTCCAGAAAACAGTCTGGGATTGTTAATAATGGGTCATGAATCCATAATGTTCATATTGATTATCACACTCAATCAGATTCACTCTGTTCATTTTTATTTCTTCAAGTTTCTGTTTCACAAAGCCAAGCTCAAGAGAAATTAAACAGGGAAAGTTTGTAGTCTAAGAACTGATTATCCTGAAGGAAAACTTGCAGAGCTGGCACTTGGAAGTGTTAAAACACTATCATTATTACCATGGGATTAGAGTCTTTCAGCTAAAGAAATCCTTGACTAAAAAAAACTAAAGTGAAGGCCATAAAAAACCCTCCAGAAACCAGCAAACAGAGCCAAATGACTGACAGGGAATTGACTTCTTGTTGCAAAGCTTTACTGCAAATATCCCCAGACATGAGAGCACTTAACCACATCAAAATGTTGTGGCTGCCTATTATTTTGTCAAGAACTTACGACATTTGGAGGAATTAAATCACGTGGACTGTGCTGCCGTTATCATTCACTGAAATTTCATAATTGAAACTTGACAGCCTAAAAAATAGCCAGATGCTAAAAAATGCTGCATGTTGAGCACTAATACAGTACAAAAGACCTTGCCATACAGGACTTTTTAATGTTGCAGAATTATTTCTTGTTAACCATTTCTGGTTCTCTGCAAATGACCTCGAAGGTGACCTAAAAAAGCAGCCTATTTATCCATAAATATGAAACTGCAAAATGGAGGCAGGTCTCCACATGAAAACCCAAATGTCCACATGTTTCAGAAGTTCAAGGAACATCCCTATGAGCTTGTAAAGTGAGACCAGCAAGTCAGATGGGAACTGAGACACTGATCTCCCCAATGCAAAGAGCTGGTAATTGTCAAAAAATCATCAAAACCACGTTCATGCAGTGACTCCTTCGTGTGGCACCACCTTCACACACAGACCCCTGCTGGAACACCACCTCAAAAGACCTAAACCCATCATCAGTGGCTGTTATTCTTAAAAATGATGTCTGTGATTTTCACTGAGCGTGGAGGCTGGAGTTTCCAGGAATCCTGTGCAGGGCTCATCGTGATCCAAACCCCAAAGCAGCAGCAGTTCCCTGGCTGGATTTGCAGACCCCCCTGGGTCTGTAGTGGGATCCCACACCTGGAATATTATAAAAACCTGTGTGGGAGGTGTGCATGGTTGAGGATAAATACAAACAACAGCATGTGCAGAAGCACATTTCAGAAAGGCCCCACATTGTTTCTTCTCTGCAGTGGGAAAACCCACACCTCTGAGGCTGCTGGAGTGCACAGATTGCTGCATTTCATCCCCTGCTGATGAGTGAAAGCTGCTGGGTGAAAGCACGACAGTCACACTTGTAATGCTGTTTATCCAGCTAAACAGTGCTCTGAGGATTATGACACGTTGTGTGGAAATAGTCTTGTCTGTGTGTGCAAAAACAGAGCAGAGATTCTGGGGATTACTCCTGGAATCTCAGTGTAAGCCCCACGCGTGCTGGAAGCAGGGAGTGGAGGGAGAGGAGCTGTCTGGCACTGAAGAGTCAGGAAAAGAAGCTGTGGAGATGTGAAATGCCCTCTCTGCCACCAAATCCCACATCTGCTGGCAAAACTGCTTCAACTCTGACTTCTACATGAGCACAGAGACCTGCTCCTTCACAAAGAGAAAATTAGGGCCAAAATTATCCATCCATTTCAAGCAGTAAATATATTTGGAAAAAAACCTCATTTTTTTCTATCAAGCAAAGTAAATAGAAGTAATTGAAGAGTATTATCTGCTAATAATTATTCAGTGAGCTGGACTGTTGTAGGGATATGTTAATCACACACAGTTCATCATGTTAGAGAACACTTGTTCAAATCAAAGAGGGAGAGGTCCTGCACTTGAATCAAGCAACATTTTAAAGATGATCAAGGGATACTCGTTTGGGTGATTTTGAATGCCTGGTTATGATTCTGATGGAGACCTGCTTTAATTGCAGCAACAGAATTCCTCTCCACCTTTGTCTTTTTTCGGCAGAGAGGAACTGAATTGTGCATAATGGCTCTGGACACATCGTGGGGGTCACAGAGTTCACATGACAAACCACAAACAGCTCAGCATTGTGCACTTTGTCTCCTGAGAGCCATTAACCAGTGATCCACATGGACAGTCTCTTAAGAGAATCCACCTAAAACCAGATGTCTCTCAGGGTACTT
This sequence comes from Aleadryas rufinucha, assembly GCA_013397815.1. NCBI lineage: Eukaryota > Metazoa > Chordata > Aves > Passeriformes > Aleadryas > Aleadryas rufinucha. Next base: position 156,712 of record VZTH01017551.1, on the reverse strand, counting down.
TCAAATAATCTTTTGTAAAAGTATTTTCTTATTTCTCTGAACATTAAAAAGTGGCTTGTCTTGGATTCAGTTTCTTCCATGCAAATTACAGGAGATTTAGGACACAGCCAGAAAATTGTTACTCATGATGCTGTGTAAAGAACACTCTGACGTTTCCGATTTTTCCAAACATTTAGATAAATGTTAAATTTAGAACAAAAACCACCCAGGCAAAAGTCACTGACCTCTCAAAGCAAAGCATATTGTCAAAAATACTGCAGCGTCCTTGCTAGCAAGGCAGGAGACCCAAGGCGAATTCTTTCCAGAGCCTGTGTACTTGGAGATCTTTGCTTATCAGGGCAGAAAGACAACCAGTGGTGGCTTTGAGCTACTGCTGACTGATTGAATCACAGTGATCTGCACTCTAACTGGAGTGGAACACTGCAAACCAGGCTGCAAAAGCAGAGCAGAAATCGCCTTCATTCCCCTCTGTGTGGTTTTGTTGTTGTAGAGGAGGGAGCGAGCCCAGAGCCTCTCGGGTTCCTGAGTTCCCTACGTGGTTCCAATGAGCAGGACACCAAGGATGTGTCCTCTCTAGTCCATGAACCTCCTCGAGATGTTTACATAAGTGTGGGGGAAAAAATCTCAAATATTGGGAAAGACCAGGGAATTTCCTGAGTTTGCAGCAAACGAGGGATTTGAGGGAACTGCAGTGACAGGAGCAGGGGGAATGGCTTCAGACTGAAAGAGGGGGAATGCAGGTTGGATATCGGCAATAAATCCCTGTCTGTGAGGGTGGGGAGGCCCTGGCACAGGGTGCCCAGAGAAGCTGTGGCTGCCCCTGGATCCCTGGCAGTGTCCAAGGCCAGGTTGGACACTGGGGCTTGGAGCACCCTGGGGCAGTGGAAGGTGTCCCCACGGCAAGGAGATGGAACAAGATGAGCTTTAAGGTGCCTCCCAACCCAAATCAGTGTGTGATTCTGTGATTTGTGTGATCCTTGAGGGTTTCTTACTTGTGTGAAGCTGCTGGGCTAAAATGCCAAAATATAAGATCTGTTCACAGCAATAAAACACAATTTTCATGGGGCAGAGGTGCTCTGAGCACAGACAGGAACCTCCCTGTGCCGGGTGCTGGACAGGCAGGGAACAGAAGGAAATCCCTGTCCCAGTCTGTCCAGGAGAGCAGCAGGAAGAAATAACGCTCCTGGCTCTCCCCCTGATGTAGATGGGAACTGTCACGAAGGAAGGGATGAGGAGGAAGGAGAACTTATTAAAATAATGTGGTGGTACAGGGTAAAGACTTCACTTCCCATTACAGGGCTGCCTGTGTGGAAACCCTGAAGCCTGTGACCCCTCCAGAGGGAGTTTACTTAATACATATTTTCAGTCAATTTTATGTGATTTATAATTATTTATGATTTATACCAACTCTTTGAAGTCAATAGTCCTTTCTATTTCTGGCCTTGTTTTTCATCATTTCCCTGACTTCTCCCTGTTGTGTTGTTTATTTACTGACTGTTCTTAGGAATAAAAAAAAAATAAATTCCTCATAACTTTTTGGCATGCTACACATCACTTTTTCCAGTGAATCAGGCACTTTTACTTCCCTGGTCACATTTTCTGACAATTTTTGTGTCTTCAGACCCTCCAAAAAACGTCCTGTTGAGCTCCAGAAAGCCAAGAACAATTTGCTCCACCCTAATTTGACTTCATTATTCTCCCACCATGGTGCTGCTACAGGAAAAAAAAAAACTGGAAATAAAAATATATTCTAATCCTTACTGTGAAAGAATCAGGAGAGGAGAGGGACAGACACATTTATGCTGAACTGGCCTCTCTTGATTTTCTCATGCCCACCCAGATGGGTATCCCTAATTTATCTTCTCTTGCATCCAGAAAATTGCCAACAAATTTAAATGCAATCTCTACCTCGCAAAAAGCCACCTCTAAAAACACCTCCAATTTTCCTGCATAAACTGAGAGATCTTTACAGAGAAACTGTAAGAATTTATTGCTCCTCAGATGCTTTAAAACTTCATGAGAATGGTTTTGCTCACATGAAGTCGTTATTGCCTGCTGCCCCTGCTTTATATCTGGTTTATTTACACTGTAGTTACAAAAATGTTGGGTTTGGAGTATTTTTTGTGTATGAACACTTGGAACACAAGAAAGAAAATTCATGATTTATTTATGCATCTGCAAGTATACAGGTAATTAGGAAGTACTGTGCTCGCTAAAATTAAATTACAGAACCTGACTAAACTACATCCCATCATTTGAAACAAATTAATTCATTCTCTGCCTGCCTTTGATTTTAATGTATTCAATTGCAATTTCTGTGTGTAAACCTTTCTCATGTTTTATACATTCTGCAAATTCTGATTTTTTTTTCTAACATAGGCACCCATTGTGTAAAGGATTTCTGTGCTTCTTAGTGCTTCTGGAATAATTATGTTGTCTGCTGGAGAAATAAAGTGACAGCTTTGAATTTAAAGCTAGGAGAGTTTCTCAGATAATTTCTGTGCTGTGTTCTGAACACACACACACACACATATATATATATAAAAAATATATATACCTGCTGAATATCCATACACACACCTGGCAACACTTATTATCCCTTGCCAAAATGAAAATCTTGGTACATGAGATAAACTGGGAGATTTTTTTCTTCTACAAGGTGTGGTGGGCTTAAATGTTTTGTAGAATTTCTTGAACAATTTTCTCCATCTTCTTTCTCTCGTGATGTGGGTCTGCCTCTGGTTAAGATGTGCTTATCTAAGCATTTGTCACTCTCATCCATTTGTTTTCCTTCTTTTGTTTGTGGAACAGGGAATTGAGCTTGATTCCCACAGTAAACTGAGCAGAGGGAATTTGGATTGATTTATTTGACTCTCCTGGCTGCAGAAATAAAATTAGCATTCCTCAAGGATGAGTATTTAAGTAGAACACATATAATGATCCAGTCCAATTAAAAAACCTGGTGTATACTTTGATTAATGATCCAATACAGTTTGTGTTCTGAGCATAAATTTTAGTGAAAGAAATTTATTTGAATGTCCTGTACCTATTTCACCTGAGATTTTGCAGATGCCAATACCCATCTGCCTGGTCAGCACTTCAGAGCTGGGGTTTAAAATCTTTTCCAATGAGGTCTTTGGGGTTTATTCCTGGAGTTTTAAATGGGAGGCCATGCCAGGAATAACAACAAGTAATAAAAAGTAAAATAACAACAAGAATAAGTAATCACCTCCTGAATATTCATCATCTCAGCACCTACTGTCCTTTTTTCCTGTGAACTCATCCCCAAAGAATGATTTATTGGCTCTTAACCACACACAAACCCCACCATATGGAGAGGGCAGCAGGGTTATATAACAGAGACAAACAAAGGTCTTTATAAAGAGCTGATATTATGCTCCAAAACCCTAATTGCTATAAATACCACCATGTAGCTCATTTATTTGCTCTCTTTCAGTGGTGTCCACACAATGTTCACTCACAGGATTTCCGCTCAGTTTACCATAGGGACACACCAAAAAAAACCACAAAAACCCTATATATATGGGGTTTTATATATATTATAATTTTCTGCTCTAACTATCAGCAGCAAAAGTAGCAGTCAGAGCTTTACCAGGTGGTTTGAAGGACTGGATTGATGAGTAAAGCAAAAGAGAGAAAGAAGAGAGGAAGGTTAAGCAGGCTGAGCAATCTCCTACCATGGGGCCACTTTGCCAAGGAGAATCACAAGCCAGCAAATAAAAAGAAACTTTTATGACAGCTAAAATCAGGTTGGCACAGTCAGATGGTTGTAAAGGGGACAAAAGGGGCCCACTTGGCCTTCCAGATGTTACAAACTCCTGCTCTGAGCTGCCCCACATCCCATCACAGCTTTGAGGTTAAAACTATTCACTCCCTTCAGCACAATCTCGAGAGGGTGATGGATGGAATTGGCTAAACAAATTAAACCATACACTGGTTCCTCCTTTTCTGCCCCAAGACTCATCACTTTATTTTGAGAGGCTCCCAACACACCTTCAGGCACAGCAATGGCTCTGCCTGCCTGGCCATGGGGTTTGGGTCTCTTGGCAGGATTTCAGCTGCCAGCAGCAAGACAGCAGACCCAAAAGAGGCCATTTAAAAAAAAACTGGGAAGGATTTGGGGAAAACCACAGTGAGAATGAGAGATGAGTCTCCCCTGCCTCACCTTCTAATTTCACTGCCAGCTTGTACCATCTCCAGAGGGTGCAGAAAACTGTAAAGCAGCTCATCACTGCCCAATCCCACTGCTGGTTTTCTATTAAAATCATGTTTCATTTGCAGCAAGAGATTAAACTCAGTGGCAGATTTCAATGGGAGCTGCTCTTGGCTCCATTACAGAAGATTTTATGTGCATAACTTTAACCACATGCATCATTCAGTTGATTTCAGTAGGACTCCTGAAGCTGAAGTACCTTGTTGAATCAGAGCCTTTATGCATCCCTGGCTACAGACTCAAGTACTGACACTCCAACATCATCCAGGGCCAGCTGCTGATGCTGAGATGTCAGGACCTCCCCCACTGGTAGAATCAGAGAATCCCAGAGTGGTTTAGGCTGGAAAGGACCTTAAAGACCATCTAGTTCCAATCCCACTGCCCTGAGAGGGACACCTTCCACTAAACCAGGTTGTTCAGAGCTCCAACCAAATCCTTTACTGAGTTCTCAGTCCCACCACTCTGCTTCCAAACCCTCTCTAGAAACTCCTCCAGGCTTCAGCAAAAAACTTATCCTGCAAAAAAATTATGCTGCAGAATAACAAACACCTTGTATTTGCAGGGAATAATCTCTCGAGGGACAGCCCAAAGTCCTCACCCCCATCCCTTAAGTGTCCAAGGCCAGGCTGGACGGGGCTTGGAGGAACCTGGGATAGTGGAAAGTGTCTCCATGGCAGGGGGTTGGAATGAGATGATCTTTAAGGTCCCTCCCAACCCAAACCATTCTGATTCTACAATTCTGTAACCCTGATTTTATCTATTAAGTGAGAGAAAGAAGTGTTTTGGGTTTGAGGGTCACACTTTGAATGCATAAAGATTGGTCCAAGCTTTGCAATTCAGTTTTCAGCTGAGTCTAATAAAGCATCTCCTGGAACATCCTTTCCACTGCAAGCTCAGGCTTTATTTTCAGTGCTCCTACGTGCAAAAGGCAAAGCTTTCAGTTGCCTTTTTTCACTGTTAACTCTCATCTACACGAACAAAGGTGGCAGCAGCAGAGTGCTAAAAAGCTGATTTACAAACCACTCAATTACCAGTTCTGTGTTACATTGCAAAGTCAGGACATGCAAATCAAAGTTGTTTGTTAGGAATATACAGGAATGATTTAAAATATAGTGGTACTATTTAAAATCCATTTTTGGATATGTTAATACTTTATTATCAATGTAAATTTATATTAGGCTCTGCAAACCTTTTTTTTTCAGGCTATGCAAATTCATTTCAAGATATGTTAATCTGGTTCCTGACATACATCAGTAGAAGATCTTAAGTCTAATGATAAAAAGAATAGCTTAAAAGCTACACAGTTACATGTAAGGCTCGATTCTACAACTCAAAGATTACATAATTCAAACTCTGGCCTAAGTCCAGACTTGTAAAACAAGCCAATGTAGTCATGAGAGAATACATCTGACACTGAAATGTTCTGTATCAGTCATAAATGTGGTTATTCTGAATATTTCGCTTCTACTGCCTCACCTCTTTGCTGGATACTTCTGAAACAGTCACTTCAAACCAACCTTGATATCACAAGGTTTAATAAAATTTCTTAATTCCTCTTTTCTCCCTTTTCCTCCTTGCTCAGACCCGGCTGTAAAACACCAGGTTTCATCTCATGCTGCCTGGGAACAACGGCTTCAAGCTCTGGGGTAGAATATGCTCAGGTAGAAGGTTCATCCTGCTGCTCAAGCAAGGCTTTTCTAAAGGTGGCACTCACAGCTGTGAAACAAAAACCATAAAGCTTTTGCTGCCCTCAACATTTACCTTTGTACCTCTAAGAATTATCCCAGCTGGAAAAGTCAGTACCTGCTCTGGACCTACTGAACCTCAGGCTGAATTTAAGAGTTTATTCTCTTTTCAGTACTGGGAATGCTAAAATGCTGACAAAACATCTCCAGTCTCCTACTTCCCTCCAAAGAAAATGTCTTAAAAGATAGGGATTTGGGATTCTTTCTATGTCTCCTTTTGTTTTCAGCATGGTGAGGTCTTGGGTTATATTTTCCACTCCCTGGAGTCAGTTCTGTACTTTTCCTATCCAAGTTTTAAAAAAACCCAAAATAATACACCATCTTAGATAAGACACAAAATTAAGAAAAATGTGATGTGGTTCAGTCTCTCATTCAAATCAGATGGAAGCAAAAATCAGGGACTAAAGGGTCACCTTCATTTGATATTCCAGCTCTGTTGTGACACACAGGGCTTTTCCCCAAACTTTTTGCACCTCTCAGGACAGACAAATGGTCTGGGGAAACAAGGCTACATACAAGGAAAACATTGATAACTTCCAGTTTATGATGGAAATATCCAAACAAAGGTGTTTTCTCCCAGCTTAATGTGTTGCTAATGAAAACCTGAAGCAAGAAGTGCCCCAATATGAACAGAGATTAAATCCTACTTTTCAAACTCTGGGAAGTTTTATCTTCTTTTGATTCTGACTTTGATCTAACCTGGTTTTCCTTTCATTTGGGATTTCTTCTCCCAGCTCTATGCTGCTTTTCTGAAAAAGTTAGCCTTTTTGGCAATTATAGACACTTGTTCAGCTATTCAGCAGCAGGAAAAGTTACTGGAATATCCAAAAAGGAGAAAGCAAAAGCCTCCAGGACTCCTCAGCTGCCACCATCCTCCAAGGAGCCACAAGTCACAACCTACAGCAAGAGAAGTGCTTGTCAAAAAAAGGTGGGGGATCATTAATTCTGGATAGTCACTAAAGAGGCAATGATTTATTCATGTGAAGCTCTCCTGAGAATTCAATGTGCCCAAATGGCAAAGAGACTTGTCAAGCTCGTTATCCGGGGGATAAAGGCTGCTGTCAGCTCTTTGTAGGAGCGCTCGGGTTGCTGTAAACTGGCAGCGCTCTCATCTCCGGGGAGCCGCTTTATTTGAGAGCAGAGAAGCCGCTTTCCTCGTTCTCCTCATTTCCAGATGAGCCTGGAAAAAGCCTGTGCACGTTCCAACTGATCGTTTTCCCATTTTCCCCAAAAAGCCATCACTCCTGGCCGGTCCCACACCTCTCTCTCCCCTGTGCAGCAGCCGCGGATCCGGCCGGGATGCTCCATCCCCATTCCCGGGGAGCAGCCCCTGCTCCGAGTCTCCTTTTGCTGCCTCTCCCCGAACAAAAAGCAGCACCACAACTGCTCACCCGGGCAGCCTTCACGCCAGAGAGCTGCTCTCCTTCAGGATAAGCTCCTTTAGTTTGGGTGCCGGGTCGGGGAGGTGCCGGTGTGACAGAACAGCCTCACTGGATTTCACTCGATTTGAGAATTCCATCCTTTCCCCACCACTTTCCCACCCAGTTATCCTCTTCCTCACGATTGGGGTTTGAGCAGCGATTTTGCATCTGGTAGTAAATAAGGTTGTTCCTGCTCCTCCCCAGAGTGAGTGCTGGGAGGGTTGGGATGATTTATGAAACCAGCACAGGGCTCTGAGCGATGGTGGTGGCTGCAAGCAGCATTTGATCCTTTAGGGTTGGCCCCAGGATCAGAGCAGGGCACTGATGATGCCCCAAATCTGATTTGTTCGGTGTTAACTGTGGTTGTTTGAATAATTTTATCCTCCCAGGCAAGGGAGGGAGGTGTCTCCTTTGATGAAAAACATCCCCTCTGAGGGTTTGGGGGAAAAACAGGGCACAGTCACCAAGTGCTGTTCCTTAACACTGACATGATGGAGCTTAAGCTTAAAAAATAAAGGTTGAAAAGAAGGATGAACATTTGCTGTGAGGATGTGTGTGCACAGGTGGATTTGCACAGGGGAAAATGCCCAGGAGCAATGTTCAGTTTTGTCTGATTTCACCAGAAATCCTCACCATTTTGCTAATCCAGCTCTGTGAGCAAAGCCTGTGACAGAGCAGCAGTGAAGGTTTGGCTGTGGACAACAGGGTCTTTTGACTTGAGTTCAAAATCAATTATAAGTTGTTTTCAAAGTAATACATTTGGGTTAGGTCTCATTTTTCACATCTGTTTGCCTTCCTTGCATCTTTAGCTCAAACCATCTTATTTTCACTTTCTCCTGCAGAAAACCCTTTAGCTCAGAGGTAAAAATGAGTGTGAGAATCTCACAAAAAGCAGATATAATAGAAATCTAATGACTGCATCTCCATAATAAACTGATAACAACACCAGAGAAAATGCTGAGAGAAAAGGGAGCCCTGAGGATGCAGGTGGAAAGGAGAATACTTGTTGCACCTGGATCATTTCAGGATGAGGAACAGTCTCTGCCCTCCTCACCACTACATTTTCTGTAGTGAAGTGCTCACAGAGAAGTGTTAAAAGTGAAAAAGAAAAAAGTTTCTGAAGACTGAAGAGCACTGGTTTAACTTGGTTTTAAAAAAAGGGGCTGTGGGCTGCTTCTGCCCTAGAAGAAAATATCGTTCATGATTTAGACTTAAACAAAGTTTCTTGAACTCTAAATTTGAAACAGCACATTTAAAGGCAAGTGGGTGGAAGGCTGTGGAGGTGGGAAAGTGAAAAGACAAAGGGAAGAGAGCAGGGGAGAGCTCTTGGGAATCTGTTCATGGAGAGCTCTCAGAAATTTTTGAAGTTGAGGAGATATTATGTTAATATAAGTTCTAATTGCTAGGCAATAAACAACACCCACTTGCTGACTAAATGTCAGGACCAAACTTATCTCTAAATCTGCTTTGAAACAATGTCAGTCATAGCATCACAAACAGATTGAACCCTTCTTTCGGTGTTAAAATGAAAATAAGCTGGGATTTTTAATTACCCAAAGTTAGAGACCTCAGGTATTTTAAAAAAACCAAACAACCAGAACCCCAACCAATCTGGCAGTAGGTGGTGAGAGCTGCAGTGAGTTGTGACTGTTTGTGAGACAATTATGAAATAAAAACCCCTAGAAATGCATCCACGTATGCCATGCACTAATGGCAATGTTTCAAAGGAATGGTTTTCTATTGTTAGGAACATACCAGGCTGGAAAAGTTTCCAGGGATTTCAAGTGTCTTTTCCTCCACACACAAGGATGTGCTGCTAACCTAAACACTCACAGTTTTTTTCACTCACAGGAAAACTAAAAAAAACCAACCTAAAAAACCCAAACAAAACCCACCACAAATGAAAAACCAACCAACAACGGTGGGAAAACTCCTCTTGATGGATTCAATCTTTGCCTTCCCCTGACAATCAGCCCCCAGTGAGCAGCTTCTGCCCACGTGCTCCATGTCCTTCATGGACCCTAAGGCAGGAAATGGGAAACTCCAGCCAAGCCAGGGAATCAGTTCTGAACAGAGGCAAGGCAAAGCAACCTCGGTTTGAAATAAAAGAGATTATTTCAGATTCACTTTTCTATTGCATTAAGCCAAAACAATTAAGAGTCTTCAGAGTTAACAAAGTGCATCTGCATTTTAAAATTCAGTGTTTGGTGATGTCCAGCCTTCACCATTTTTAGGTTGCCAGGCCTCTGAGCAATGCAGCAAAAAAGGCCTCCTTTGCTCCAGATGTCAGATCTTGGGCAGGAAGAGGGAAGGGGTCTGGAATCCTCTGTTTGCTTAGAGTATGGCAAATGAATAAATGGATCTATGCCTAATTAAAACTCCATTTAATTCTAATACTCAGCAAAATGCTGTGGAGTTTTCACTTAGTCTGTTATTCAGCTGGAAGGGCAGTGCTTAATCCTAATATTAGTTCTGGCTGCTGAGTTCCTTTCTATTCAAACAACACATTTTGTGCCTTTATTTAAGGAATCCTCTTTCTATGCAAATGCAATTCCTCTGAGAGAGGAGCAAGCACGGGGAACACAAGTTATTTAAAACTGGCTATTCAATATTTTCCCAAAAAAAAGGGAAGATTCTCAAGTTATTTAAAGGCCATGGGACTTACATACCCAAGAACAACAAAACCCTGAGAATCTGAATCAAAACACGTCACTGAGATTTTCCTCTACTTTCACTGAATGCAAATGAGAACATGAATTAACACAAACATCACACGGCCAGGAATAACAACTTCAGCTCGCAAGAGCCACCAGAGTTGTTGTGCAGCTGAGTCACACCTGAGTGGAGGATAAATGGAATTATGATTGAGCAGACAGGATAGGAGCTCATGGAGAGAAAGGATGGCCCAGCAGTGACAAAGCCAGCTTTGGACTTGGGAAAATAAAGTCACCTCTCTCCTCTATTCCAGCCCTCTTGCACAGCCTTGGGAAAGACACAGGGCTGTCAGAAGAATAAATACATCATAAACTCAGAGGCACTCAGGTACCACTGCAGAGGGGACCAGGAAAGTGCATGAGTTCTTGGAAAGGAGCTTGGAAAGCTCCTTCATATTTATTTCTCGATGTGGACAGCATTTCACAGCAAGGATACATTTATACAAGTTTACTCAGCCAAATTTGGGAGTGGATTAAGTGGAACCTGTGTGCAGGATGACAGGATCCTTGTGGGAAGCTAATGTGAAGCAGTTACTTTGCTTTAAATTCATGCTCTACCTTGCTGTGCAATAGCTTTCCTGTGTAGATAAACATTTTAAAAAAATAATAAATTGGCAATAACTGTTAAGTAATTTTTGTAATAACCAGTTTGCCATTATCCATCATTGAATTGAAAGTTACCTTTAAAAGCTTTTACCCTATTAGGATAAACAGAACTGAGTCAGGGGGTTAAAAATTCCCCACAAAAGGCAATCAATTGGCAGATGGAGGGGAAGCACATTTTAAACAAGGTGCTTGAGAAGGATCAGGGAAATGTCCACTTCTGTCTCATTTTGGACAGTGAAGTGCAGGCTGTCACACTTCCCAAAGGACATTTAAATATCACCTTGCAGAAGGGTGGAGGGAAGCAGTCAGTCAAAGAAAGCAGATGCTAAACTGAGATCTGGAACGTTCTGAGCCACCAATTTAACAGAGAAAGAAAACTCATGGAAAATAATCCAGCTGCAGCAGGAACATTTGAAAAGCAATGACAATTATGTGCTCCCAGAGCAGCAGAAGGTAGAAGTACAAAAGTGAAGCTCTAAGTTAGTAATAGTAAAGGCTGTTGGAAACAGCGTGGTTATTTCCTTTAATTGCAGTCCCTGCTGAAGTTATTTTTCTATTTATAAAAGATCCTTAGTTTGTTATGAGACATTTCTCATGTTTATAGATGTCTCACTAGAAGCTGAAGAGTTTGGATCTCTGCAGAAAATGCACATAACCCTGGAGTCTTTAAGAAAGCTGTCTTTATATTACACCCATTAGGGATGAATTTATGCATTTAAAACCAGAAAGTGCCTAAACATGCAGACAGAGGTTTTCCAATTGCTCCCACTGATTTCCATCACCAGCTATTTATCAGCAACGTTGGCTACATCATTGCCTCTATAAATTCAGCCCAGCCCCTTGGGATTGTCTTTTAAGACACAAAAGAGTTCCACGCTGAAAATAATTCTGACCCAAAGAATTTGCTGCTCCCCTCAGCAAACAGGGGAGAGATCCCTCACTTCCTGTGCCATCCTGGTTCTGAGAGAGTCAGGAGCAGCATGGCAAAAGGAATACTGCTGGAGTGTGTGCTGAACAACCCTGGAGCTGCTAATTCCAGCTGCATGGTGGGGCTTGGAAGCTGGCAGGGAGCACCTTTGATTTTCCAAATTGGGATACTTGTTTTCACACATGGGGCCATGCAGTGACTCCTGCACACACAGCCCCAAGAGCCACGAACTTCCACTCTTTATCAAGTTAGAGACATCCAAAAAAAATCAAAGACTTTCAATCTGACAACTTTATTTGGGTGCAGACAGCCTTGTCCCTTAGTATTCTTTAAGTATCTGTCCTGCTGGGAGAGTTTGAAATGATTTATTGCAGGGGGATGACCAAGAGCTGGTTATACACCAGAACACCCCAAATTGCAACAAGTCCTGTCCTGGAGCTCTAACCCTCCCTGCTTCAGGGTTTTCTTTAAATTATCCCTTTAAAATTTTGCTTGTTTTCCATTAATTGAGAAGTTGAAGACTGGTGTCCTCAGCATACACTTGACATTTATTAAATCCATTGGATGCTGAACAGGGAGGTACCAAAATGCCTGGCCCATGGATCTGCTCTGTTGCAGCATCTGCTGCTTCAATATTATGAAATAATAACGTGGAGGCATCTTTCAGCTCTTTGAAGCTCACAACTCCAGGCTGCTCTGGAGGCACACAGATCACTGAGGCTTAAAACAGGGAGACACATTCCTATGACCAAGAACAGTTTAATCAATCATTACAGCAAGGATTAAAATACAGACTCTTAGTCCTCGCAGTCCGGGTCATTGGCTACTCCCTGCATGGGCAAAGGGCTGTTAGGGGGGGTTTATTTGGCTGTTTAGGTTTTTTTACCATAATTGCACACTCCAAATTTTGGCTACTGCACCAAGCTGTAGTTTCTGGCTTCCATTAGGCATAACTACTCTCAGTGTTTATGCAATAATAGTTCAAAGTATATCTTTATGCCAATTCTCATTGCCAGCTCCATTTTTTTTCTTTATTTTCAGCCACTCTGCGAAAAAATATTAAGATATTTTGTAATGAGAAGGAAGGATTGCAGAATATGGAGCTGCTTTACAGCCCTGCTTCAAAACAACCTCCCACCACAGAGCCCTCAGAGACTCCATCTGGGAAAAGGGGGATAAAGCAAAGGGGAGGCTGGAACCACACAAGCTTGTAGGAAGAAGAAAGTTCAGCTATATTTAATACCCAGTAATCACCAATTTAGGCTTTTCTGGTCCCAGTTAAACCACAAGTCATGAGGGACTCCACCAGTTTAGCAGAGGCACCATTTCAGCCACTGGAAAGAGGCAAAGAAGAAACAAAAGCAGATTTTTCCAGAGCTATGTGAGCTGATACACAGCATCTGCTTTGTACAACTTTCACACTCCCATTTTAAAATTTAGCTAGTTGTGGCCAGAAATACCTAAAACTGAATCTCTCTCCCCCATTAACCTTTACTGGAGGTATTAAGCACTTGCATTTCCAAGTAGATGCCTTCTTTTTTGTTATTATCATTAATTATGGCTTGGAGCTTATGTTAATTTGGTTGATTGCAGAATTTTGCATTTACAGAATATCTCACTGTTCTTGCACCGTGGTGATTAGAAAAGGGCCCTGACTTCTCTCCCCCAGGGACTCCCTGACTGATCCCTGAGGATGCTGTGGGGGTTCAGGGATGTTCCCTCCCTGCCCCCACATCCACTCAAAGACCACTTTCAGTCCCTGTTATCTCAACTCTGGCACTTTACCCGCAAGGCTGGAAGAAATAAATAGTGATAATAAATGAAAAGGCAGTAGATAAATAACAGAAATTAAAATACTGAAAAAATACATCTTCACACACTTTGTTTATTTTAACTTACCTCCTTTTTCTCCATTAAATAACACCAGCAGAAAAAAAAACCCTCAGTTTTTCAATACTACTGTTTAAATGAGCTATTTTGTGTTTTATTGTCTTCCCTACATTTCTTGCTATCCACATTCCTTCCAGACAAATTCTGGGAAGCTGTAAAATGAAGGCTTTAACTGCTGACATGTGCCCCTCAACAATACTGCCTCCAGCAAACCCAGCCTTCTTTAAAAAGTCTTCATAAGACAGTAGTGAAGTTGTTTAGTGTAAATTAAGGAGTCATTTTCCTGCTAAAATCCTGGCCTGAAAAGAGAAATTATTTTAGGGATCAAGGAAAGAAACAGGCAGCAAGAAAATGAGATGAGGTAGTGCCATGCCTAAACTTTCAGTCTCATTTTGTCTCCTGTTTGTATTTGTATGGACAGGGGGACCCAGCCCCTCTGCACAGAGATAATGAGGGAAGGAGTTCTAACAAAGGAAAAGAAAATAGCCACGCTGAAATCACTGGGAGTTTAGTACTGGAATGGAGAATTTGGGTGAAGCAGAATCTCTCTGCAGCAGGTCAGCTCATCCACTGCTCGAAATGCTTCTGCTGAGGCAGGGACAGCAGCTTCCTCCTCCAGCTCCTCCCTGAGGGAGCAGAAGAAAAGGCTCTGCATGATCACGACAAAATTAGAAACTTTCCCTTTCTCTTTGCTCCAATGAGTTAAGTAACGAGTGAAGGTTTCAATCAAACCAAATCACTTCAAGACAGCTTCTGAGAACTGGCATTTTTTCACCATTCAAGAAAAAATGCAGCAGGGGAGGTGTTGGGAGTTCTCTTGGTGCTCTCAGGCACAGAGTCCTGCTTTGCATGGGCAAAACTCACAGCAACTCCAGCAGGGTCCCAACCACCACACAGATAATCAAACCTGGCTGGAGGAGGACATCACTTGGCCATCGCTACTCTGATGTGAGCAACCCTCTCCAAGAGCAGCAGTTGCACAGAGGGAGTCTGCTGGCTCACCGATGCGTGTGTTTGCTCGTCCCACTGGACATGCACAAATACTTAGAGATGCTTCCTGACTGCTGTGTGCTGCTGCAAATCTGAGCTGTGCGAGTGTGCTAGTCCCAAAAACAGCTTAATGAGCTCCTGGAACAGACTCCTAAGTGGAATCAAGCAATATTGACCTGCCAGCAGCACGGGGCTTTCAGCTCAGTGTTCACTAACACATATTGGCATCAGTTCTGAGGCCTGGAAAGGATAACACACTTTGAAATTAAGCAAATAAGTGCTAAGCAGAAGCCAATTATTCTTTATGGCTCTACAAAGCAGCCTGTTGTAAAAAGAAAAGTTTTCTTTTTCTGTGTTCTCTTGAGAGTTTCATCAATGCACACTTAATGCCCCATGCTCTCACCCTATTCAAATTGAAAGCAAATAAATTTCTTTAAATCTGTCACAAACAAAGTAAAGGGACAAGGCAGAGGTTGTTAGATGCTCTAAATTTGAAAATCAAGTCACTGCATTGTAGTTTTCCAGGGAAATCCTGGGAAAAAATGATTTCAGAGAAATCTTAGGATTGTTTCCAAAACCTCAAAACCCTCCAGGGAGAGAACTTTCACCCTGGATTGTGTCAGTATTTCACTACCTGCTTCTTTTTGTGAAATTCATGGTCTTGACACCTTACTAGGAAAGGAAGTCAGTGAAATGCAAATGCAAAGCCACTTCTTCATCTAACTCAGATACTGATGGTCAAAGTTCAAGCTCCAATTTTTAGTACATTGATCCTCTGGTCTCTCTTTGCTCACACATCCCAAAACATCCTGTTCACAAGTGACACTCCTCTAAAAGTGTGCCTCTGATACTTTTCTGGGTTAGATGGATCCCAAATGGGATTCCATAGCTTTGAGATATCCATGTTGTGTGAGAAGTGAAGATAAAGATGCAATGATTGCACACTCTATAAGGCACCTTGTGATGGCTGAGTAAAAATGACATTTTCTATTATCTCATGTGACATTGCTAAGCTACCCAGAAATTCTCCAGTGCAAGCATGTGATAATTCAGCATAATTCCTGCTGTCAAAGAATTCCAATACATTAAATTCCAGCTAGAACAAGCAAGTATTCCAAGTAAACAGAAAATAGACAGTTTACACCTCTGGTTTAGTCCCCAGCTGTGAACATCTGCAATGTCTTCTACCCAAGGAGCTCTGCTGCAGGCAAGGGAGGAGACAACTTTGTGTATCAGCGTCAGAAAACTTGGGGCAGCTTCCTCACATTTTCCTTCTTAGGGAAAAGTTAAAAAGCACAGTTTATTCCAGCAAAGCTGGTCATGTGCACTCCAGAGAGCTCCCTGCTGGAATTAAAGTTTATTGTTGAAATATCAGCTGTGGCTTTACCTATTGAACATGGGCAGGTGCAAGTGGCTCTTGGCAGATCCTGGAAAGGGGCCTGGGCAATGAGAAGGGCCTGGTTTTTTAGAGGCTGGGCTGTGAAACAAATATCAACAGCAGGCAAGGAGCACAAGCATGTCTAGATGAGGCTTCAGTAGCAAGTGCAGCCTTTTTGGTTGCCTTTAAAAAGATTTGGAAATCCAGGATGGATCCCTGAGCAAACAGGCAGAGAAGAGAAGGAAATCATCCACAAGGCCACAGCCAGGTGCAGCTCAGAGGAGGGAGAAGCAGTTGGGTTATACCTTGATGGAGGAGTTCTCTAATGACTGGTTTTGCCCAACTGGAATGGCCCTCCCTCTGCATATCACCTGTTCCCCCCACAGGAAACAATTTATTGCATTTTCATCCTGAGTTTATGTCAGAATGACCCTGCCTCTGCATGTCACCTGCTCCCCCCACAAGAAATTATTTATTACATTTTCATCCTGAGTTTATGTCAGTCTTTTCTTTTAGCTGAGGCTTTTAAATCAGACTATCCAGACAGACCCAGACACATCCTGCAAGCTTAGGCTTGGCTTTTCTTTGCAAGGGTGCAAAAACTCACTGTGTGATGTCATGCCTGATTTATCTAAGAACATCCCAGCACGGTGCTCCATCTTTGTGGCTGATGGAAAAAGACAAGAGTTGTAGTTTTTTATGGAGTGATAGAGGAGCAAATTGTAGCACTTCCTCCTCCATCCACTTAGAATGTATTCATCATTCCTGCTTCTCCTTCCGTGCCTTTCCCTGGTGCATCATTGCTGGGGAAATGTCATCACTGAGGGTATTGTTCAATGTAAGTCACAGGGAAAGAAATAGAGAGACAACTGCAGCCTCTACAAATCAGCCTCAGGGAAGTCTTTGGGGGGAAACTGATATTGCTGAGTAGTTTAGAAAGCTAATGTTGTCATTCAGAGTAAGATTTAAAACTGCAGATGGAATATGAAAAAAAAAAGAATGAGGGAGAATTGGTGGAGGCAGCTGGGGGAATCTTAAATGGGGAGAAGGCAAATAAATTTTATTTACCAGACTGTCAGTGTAGCTAAGCATTAATAACTTTGCCTCCCCCTTTCACCTTCCCTCCAAGGTTAAGCAAACCTAAAGTAATTTAAAAGTACAGATATGGTTATTCTTGCTCAGAAATACACTCCACATTTGGGACATAATGATAATCTTCCCATAATATTAAACAAACTAAATCTCTTAAAACTCCTTTGTGAGGGGAATGTGTCATAAAAACCAAAGGGATGCCTGTCTGTGTCATCTTAGAAACAGAATGGGCTTCCATAAAGCCTGGAAATATCCATAAAGCCTGGAAACACCACTGCCAACATCAATTGTTAAAAAATTATCTTCTGTGTGTTCCACAAACAAATCTCCAAGAGTTTTGTTCCACTTGTTCCACTCACGATCTCCATTTCTGTACCAAACCCAGAACTAAATCCAGGCAGTCACCAGACAAACTGGGAGGATTAAAACAGCAAAGGCTGGAGGCTCCATCTCTTCAAAGAGCCCAAGGTAATGAGCAGGCAACACAGCAAACCTGCCCCTAACAACAGCGACATCCTGCTTGTGTGGCTCACCAATCCAATTCCCATCCATTTAAAGTGGAAGTGAAATGGTCTTTTATGTCAAGAGTGAATGCCCGCCCCAGCCCTCTGCCTTAGGCACAGGGATGGTAACGATTTGGGAGTGGGCTCCTGCAGGGATGCGTTTACAGCTCCTCTCTGCAGCATCAGCTTCCAGAGCTGGCCCTTGAGAAACGCTGCCTGCTCCCAGGCAGGGCCTTCTGCTCTTTTATACACTTAACCTTGCTCGCAGGGTGTGTGATCAGCAACCAGGAGGTGTCAGAGCCTGTTTTTAGGTCTCACATCTCCAGGGAATCAATAAACTGTGTCCAAGACAGCAGTGACCAACAGACCATTGACAGGATGCCTGCTCAGGTTTTCCAGCACGTCTAAATTTCATTTTCCTCCACTTCCCTCCTGCCTCTCCTCCCCCTGTGGCTAAAGTGGGCAATTTTCTATATTTTACCACCGCACATGTTGATATTATGAAGGATTTTTGCCAAGGTTTGAGCTGTTCAGAAGGCGAGCTCAGCTTTGCACAGCTGACAAAGGCGACAAACGCGGGAAGAGCTCCAAGCAATCTTGGGTGATTTTAATAACCAGATATTTCAGTGGGAACGTGTAATGGGCAGAGTGCTACAGGAGTAGCTCATTCTTTTGGAGTTCCAGTTGGTTAATTCCCAATTGAATTCCTTCGGGACATTTTTGGAGCTCTGAAGCACCGAGGAGTTTGTAGAGTCAGAAATCTCAGCGCTGGTTTTTCAGTGCTGACAGGAGCACAGATTAAAATCTACTAAATTAGACTCAAAAAAAAAAAAAGTGAATTAATGTCTCAGTTGTTCCCTCTCTGATACTTCATGCATCAGATATTCAGCACAAGGACATAGAAGTGAATCTTTGTTTTCAAATGTGCTTTCCTCTGGTGATTTTTCCCCTACACCTCCCTGCAGGGAAGCACCCATGAGTTTTATTCAGCCCTGACATGGTTTGGGGGCAACAAGAATCAGACTCTTATTTTCTACAGTGTTGGTTCAAACATCAGTGAAAACTAAAGGCAACATTTCCTATAAACTGCCTTGCAATGAAGCTCAGGACTGCCTTTAAATCATGTCCAAATACAAACTGTGCAAAAATCAATGGTCAAAAGAATGTGTGTGAAACTTTTTTGTCTTCTCTACGCTGCACAGCGACCATTCCTGTGTGAAATGTTGGGGAAACTCTCATCTTGAGAAGAAATTAGAGGGAGCAGGTGCTGCAAGATCAAACAGAATGAGGTAAACTTTGTTTGTGGGAGAAAGATAATTCCTGAGTACCACTTGCACCCCTGGGAATAATCCCAAATATACTCCCAGCTCTCCCAAACCCCTCCCACACCTCAGCCATCCCCACAAACATCCCCTGACTCTGCCTGGTGTTCATCCCCAACACCCTGGAATTCTGTCCAGACAAAAATGTGCACCAGCATAAGAGAGTTTTGATAAAACAGCCACACTGGATGTTCAAGACTTTAGGTGGCAACAAGAGGACAGAAATGTACAAAGTGGGCACTGGGTGTACTTTTAAGAACAAAACATCTGCTTTCATTGTTCCTGGGATGCAGGGGATGAGTGGGCTGTGAGCCTGGTTTGTATTCACACAGCTCTCTGCAGGACCAGTCATGAATGCACTTCTTGTACCCAGGAATAGAAAAGGGGCTTGGTTCTGTTGGTGTTATTTTACATTTATCAGCTGATAATGGAATTGAGGTTGGCAGGAACTCTGATTTGCATGTTTAGAGTAAGGCACAAGGCTGGCTGAGCTGTGATGACTGGGTGTGCATTTCACGAGAAACGATGCAAATAGCAATATTTTGCATTTTCCTTTTAGTTTTACCTAGAGATCTTAAAGCACCTTATAACTTCATATTCATAGCACCCAATTTATGTACACCCTTCCTGAATTACTGAGAAACAAGATCTTAGCCAGATCCTGTAAGCCAGCTCTCTGCACTACACAAAATTATGTTTTCTATGTACAAACTAAATACACAGGGACTCTCATCTGCATACAGGTTTAGCATTTATAACAAAGCATTACTACAGGCTACATATGTTAATTCTGCAGTGTCTGCAACATAGAATTTACATTGGAAATGTTCTTTCCAGCATGTGTGATATGTAGGTTTCAGGCTACATCTGATTTTTCAAGTCACTGAGACATGTGCTTCATTAACCAAAGCCAGCAATTGCACTATTTGGATTCACCTTTATTATGGTCACACTATTTGTTTTCAAGAAACAAAAGGGATATTTATAAGGCACATAAATATTATCAGGCAGGAGGTAGAGCAGAGCAGTTGTTGAAGTACTCCCCACTCCATGACACCTGCTCTGTTTTAGAAGGGAGCACTTGTGAAAAAAATTCTAAATTGGGTTGACCCAGTTAATGGATATTTCACACGGGGTTGGCTGCCTGGAAGTCAGCACTGCTATTCTTGATTTATAGTAGTACTGGAAGACAGTTGGTTTTGAGATCAGGCAAAACCAAAGCAGAAAACTACATTCAGTCAATTCAACTTCTCCCATATTTGCTGGAATAAAATAAATAGATTTTTATATTGCTCAGTTGATCTAAGTGCAGTGCAATATTCAGATGTAGACAGCAACCTTAACAATAAAAATGATCTTACAGATTTGCATTTTCTGTGCTAAGAAGATTTCACATTATGAGTTTTAGAAATATTCATGGCTGATGTCAAGACTTGCTGAATTTAACAGGCTGTGAAAGAACTGGGCTGAGCCATAAGGGCAAAGTAAGGATAATTCTACAGCCAGTGTGGGATCATATAAAACTAATTTATAGACTCTGCATAAGCTCTGCCGGCTCCTTGAGGCACATTTGAACACGTTTCCTTAAGCAATTTGCCTGAATTCCTCTGAGCAAATGAAGATTTATATCAGATGGATAGAAATGCTACATTTGGTTGATGAAAATCAGAGAAACTGAGGAAGGTATCAGTAAGGCCTAACACACAACATCTCGTGATAACCTACAGGAGACACCATAAAATAATAGAAAAAACAAGAAAAATAGGTCTGAAAGGATGCAAAGAGTTCCTCTTGCTGTACCAGCCTGGCAAGTACCATGTTTATAGACTCAATATCTATATTTTATATTTTATATATGAATATAAATGTATTGACTTTGTTTATTATGTAAATACATAACATTTGTATTTTTCGAGGTAAAATGCAAATACACAAGTCAGTATCAATATTTGCCCAGTGAAATACAAAAATCTCTGTATATTTTCAAACCACCTGTCTCCCAGGCAATCCTCCCCATCCTTCCCTTTGAAGGCTTACATAGCATGGAACCAACACCTTCTTTCCTGAAATACAAACCCAGTACTTCTAACACTGACTGAAGAAGTTAAGGAGTAGGAATCACAGGATCATGGGATGGTTTGGATGGAAGGGACCACCCAGTCAGTGCTTGGACACTCCTTGCCCTCCTGCCTGCCATCCTCCCCTCTCCTGCCTCGGCCTGAATCAAACATAATATGAATAAAATCGTGTGAATTTCTTTGGTTACAGCTCTCAATGATAATTTTTTTTATTAGGGTTCTTTGGGTTTTTTTCTGTACTGCTGGATTCCAAAAGGCAATAGGATTTTCACCCAGGACACTTGGGAGCGAGTATTTACCAGCGCAATCTACTTCATCCGCGTTGGCGGAAAGGGCGTAATTATCGACGGGTAAAATCCCCATTAGCAAGTTCCACACATCAATGGACGTGAATGAGGGCTGATAATGGCATTGTGCGAGCTCGAGCCCGCGGTACCCAACAGAGCTCTCCGGCTGCAAGGGCAGGGTCGGGTCCTGCCCACTGAAACCACCGATAATTGCATTGACATGGTGAACACCCTATTTTTAGACGAATCACTGAGGTCTTCCAGCCCCGGAGTTATTGCCCTGGATAATGGCCGAGGGACAGCAAACAAGAGCTGTCTTGTGTCCCCACACGTTGCCGTGCTGCGATGGTTTCTACCATTTCTTGCATTTATTTTTTGGTGTAGCCTTACTGGCCATGATGCAAAATGATTTTTGCCTTTTTCCCTCTATATACTCCCAGTATTCTTTACATATATATTTATAGCCTATGATTGTATTAGTAGCTAGTTTTCACAATACTTTTCCCTGCTTGGATGGGCAAAAAGACAAAAGGCTTCCTAGACAAGGAGACAAGACAAAAGACATTCCAAGGCTCCTATCTGTTAGGAAAATTAATCCACGAATACCAGAGGTTTATGTCCAAAAAAGGAGACAGAGGAGTCCCGTTACTTTATTTGAATAAAGGGAGAGGCCACGGGGCATTCCCCTGGGGTCTCTCACATTTTTGGAGGTCGCAGCCTCCTTTTTATCCCAATTTCCCGGCCGCATTTCCCTCTCTCTTTCCCCATTGGCTGAGGTACTTGAGAGGTACAGACTCCCCAGAACACCTGATACCTGAGGTTCCCTTCTAATGCATAACCCCCCTGTATTTTTAGTTCTTATTGAATTTTATGATTTTCCCGTTGTTTCTTTCTTTTCTCAATATCCAATTTCATTTTTCAGCAGACCTACAGTTTGTTTGTAGAGACAAATCCCTTTCCATTCATCAGTCAGTGGAATCCTTCCCATTGTTTCCTCTTCTCTCTCAGTGCTAATTCCATCTACCAGCAGGCCCAGAGCTTGTTTGTAGAGACAAGTCTCTCATTCCTTTCATATCCCACCTTGGCTCTCCCTAGGAACCAAGGTTGAAACCAGCTCTTCAAGACATACTTTTATAAGCAAAGTTTAGTTCCCATCTGAGGGGGGAGGATTTAGAAGGGGCCTGAACCAGGGTGAAATTATGTCACCTCTTTTATCTCTAATTGGTGCTTTTTGTCAAATATGCTGATTTGCTAAACTCATAAAACTGTATTCACCCCGTGGGGAGGTGGGCATTTTGTGGACATTTTCCATATCTGCCCCTGGATGCCTCCAATAAAGACCAGCCTTTATATTACCTCCTATACTAATATTAACCCAAAAGTGTGTTATTTTATTTCCAGGCTCCTTAAGGCATCGGCCAGACCAACAAATATTAAGGCCAGCACAGGTTTCACCCTCTCACGTTGTTAATCCACACCTCTCATGACAAATATAACCAGGGTTGGTGCATTCAGCACCTAAATGCAGAACAAAACCACACATCAATGTGCAGTTGCAGCATGGGAGGAAACGGAGGAGGCTGAAACAGCTGAACCCTTACATTTCCTGCAGGATGTCCCTTGAAATTTGAGCCATCTCCATGAGGAGATCTGAGGGCATGATTGAATTCTCAGGTGAATCTAATACTGTGTACTTGTAGCTGCTTAGGAAAACAGCAAGTAAATCAATTAAGTATGGCTTGATTGTCTTTGAGTCAATTTTGAGTTCTTTAACCTTGCCATAGATCATTAAAATGCTTCTGTTAAAATAAATATTGAAAATACCTTTCAAGACACCACACAAATGTAGCATTCTATGGACAGCAGCAGCAGTGTTTCATCATTTTCCCTTTTCTCCAGTTGCTCAGTGTCACAGCAGAGTCTTTGAATTTATGTGCAGAATTTGTGGGTGAAATTGAGAAATTTAGAGATTTAGATTAGCATGTTCTAATATTTCTATTAGATTGCCAAAATGCTGTGTTTAGCTTAATCCAGCTCCCATGAATGCTGTGCTCTGAGTGATGATAACTTTCTGTATAACTGTATTCTGTATAACTTCTGTATGCACTGAAGCTTAAATACAGCACACAAATCACAGCCAGCAAATATGAGCTGCACCTTGGTTTTCTGCATTTTTATACTGATTTGGTTGAGTGTTTTCAGATGATCTGGCTACTGAAACACTCGTTTTGTGGTGGTTTTATTTCATGCTGGCTATTTTAAGGGACATGATATGAGAAAATAAAAATTTAATATGTTGAAAACATTGAAAGATTAAAAATAATAGAGGGGAAATATAAATTGTGGGGGATTACTGTGTTAATAGCCAGCCAGTCTGTTAGCAGTCAGTTGATATCACTAAACTGTGACATCTGACCACAAGAAGAACTCCAGATGTGCCTGATCTGAAATGCTTTGTTCACTTGTGCTCCAGATTAAAGCATCAGAGGGTGAGTGCTGCAGGGAAATGTCTGAGCCTTGTGCAGCCGAGTGGGTGAAACCCCTGCAAAACTCATCATTTCTTCGGGAATCTCTTTTTGGGTTTGTCCCACTGAAGAATGGCATGAGCTATAGGGCCCCTGGGAAAACTACAGAGAAATAAACACCAGGAAAACATAAACAGAAGCATTTAGGATCTGCAGTTCCAACTTCCACTTTTAAAGGTGTCAATATGGAGCTGGCTCTGACCCTTTGAGTGTCCAGCCAGAATGAAACTGCCCTTCATGTGTCCACTGTTAAAACAGGAAAGCAGTCATTCTAAAATAAAGGTTATTGATACACTACAAGGAGAATAAAACTATCACTGATAATCCTGTTCTGATAAGGAAGCCCCCTGCACACAAAAGAGAATAACTAGAATTACTCAGATTTTGTGACAATATAGTTCTTGACCCTTGGTGTATTTCAAAAAGGAAACTACAACTGGTGTGTAATTGGATATAGATTTTTTAATATTTCAAACCCTGTAATTCTTTCTCAGGGAATTTATTTGAATTAATCCTTATACCTCTCTGTTTAGAGATTAGGAGCAAGGTTCCACTTAAAACTACCAAGTGCATACCTTGGGTCCCAAGCAGAAAAGAAGAAAATTAACTGTTTTACTTGAATAGCTGCTGGAAAGAAATACACAGAGGAGAAAATCTCTTTTTCTTCATTTTCCACTCACCTAACTTCACAAACAGGCAAGCTCTGATATATAGTTTTATTTAAAAAAAAAATACTGAGAAGTGCATTCTACATTTATTGAATCTGATGAAAATTCATGTCAGTGTTTGTTCTTGATGTTCCTTACTGATCCTATATCATTGCAACATAACAAATTCAAATTATTCACAAGCCTGTGCAGATCCTGAGCAGTAAGGAATAAAGGAAGGGAATGAATAAACCTCCAGGAAAAGAGAAAAAAATCAAGGTACAATTCCCATTAGACCCATTAATTACTGCAGAGCTTTTAAACCAACATAAATTCAAAGCAATATACTGATGTCAGAGTAGAAGTATTTGTTCTGAGATAAATATCACACAATATCAGGTAAATCTGCTAACTATGACTGATTTACTTTCTTGGGGATTGTGTTAATTCGAGATTAAATCTCTGATTTACGGCGCTGCTGAGAGCGCCAGTTCCTTCCTCCTGTTGGTGGAAGTCGGATAACCTGCTCCAGAGATGGAAAAGGTACAAAGCAACCTGAACAAATAAACCCATCCACTCCTGGAACACGGGAATTGCCACAAAGAGCTTCCACCCAGGGTGAATAAATCCCTGGCAGGGCAGCGCTGGGCTCGGGGCTGGCACAGGATCTCTCACTGATAAGCCCCTGAACCAGACCCTGCTCCCACAGCTTTGCCCACTCCATGGGAAAAGGGATCCCTGCTCTGCAGGAAGCATCCCACAGCTTTGGAGCTCCCCACAGCCCGAGGGGAGGAGAATCCCAGGTGAGGAGGAAAGATAAAAGCAGCCTCCAGTGAGGGATTTCCCAGCCTGCACTGATGTGCCCATCCATCATAAACAGGGAATGTTCACATGTCCCAGCCTGGAAGGGTACAGAACACAGATTTATTATGCTCCTTTCTCCTTCCTGTCTGTGCTCCATGAATCTGCAGGGCAGATTATGGGCTGTTTTTCTCATTGTAAATACACGTAATGGGCCAAATGTGTCCTTTCTGCAAATACAGCAGCTGATTGAGATTCATTTGGCTCATTGTACCCTAAAACCAAGAAAAGAACAGAGAAGACACACTTTGAGGTCCTGTTCTCTCAGGAACAAATGAAATAAAATTGCTACTGATTATATGGACCTCTGCAGAGAAAAAACCTTCTCAAATTCTCTTCTAGTTTCTTTTCCTCTCTTCTTTTGTTTGTTGTGGACACTCACTCGTTCCAGAAAGAAACCTTTGTACCTGAGCATGTCAGAGGATGTCTCCCTGAAATCCCATTGATTTATTATGGGAAAATTTGGCTTCACGGGCAGAAGTGTGTGAGCAGGTGAAGTTGCATCCACAGATTAAAAGAAACCAGTTGTTCCCATATCGTGGATTCAATACAAGCAACAGTGTTCCTTCTTAATTCCATCAATTTTCTCAGTAATTCCAGGTGGCTTCAAGCTTTTCTCTGAGTCATAAGCAATTTTAGGAAAGGGATACGGGAGCAGATGAGGGGGAGAAGCAGAAACCTTTTTAAGTGGGGAAAAAATAACTCTTTCAAGAAATTCCAGAGGAACATTTGATGTTTGATGTCTACAGCATGCAGCAGGTCATGGTGAGCTCAGAATTTAAAATCTGTGACAGCAAGGAGTGTGCTTCAGAAAGGGGCATTTCTAGGGAAAAACAATTCCTAATTCTGTCCTCTTTGTACATCTCAGAGGGACTTTATTCACTCAACAGCTTCTCCCTGATATTCCTTTGAGGCCTGTTCTCAATCTGTTTCCTTTTCAGCTGGGACCTCTGTGTAGTGCTGTGGAGATGGCACAAGTGTGTCCTGACATAAAGAATCCTTTCTCTGCCAGGGCTTGTTGGAGAAAACAGCCCTTTCCACAACCTGCTGCCTCCCCTGAGGGACAGAGGGATGGCAGTAGCATTAGGACAATTAATTAGCTGATAACTGAACTCCCATCCCACCTTCTCAGGCAGCCCAGCAAATGCTGTACGAAGTCCTCAATTAAAATAACTTGAGTTGGTCATAAAAATGCGACATTCCTTTCCTTTAAGAGTGTCTTGAACACAACTAAAAGAGGGCCTGAGACTTTTATGATGCAGAGGGTACAACATATGGTCCTGTAGTACACTTAAAATCGGCCTAAATGGTGCCTCAGGTGCGAAAGAGCCACCCTTTACATTTCAGACTGGTTTATTTTCCCCCCTTTTTTTCTTAAATAAGCCACTTGCTTTTAGTGGTGATATTTATTGTTGCCACTACAGCATTAAGCAGCAGAGCAGCCACTGTGGTGATATTTCACTGAGCAGCTCCTAGCTAAGGCAAGAATCGCTGGAAAAGCAGCCAAAGCCATTAGGGCACAACTTCTCTTGCTGCAGGTACCGTGAAAATGAAGGATTGTCTGAATCTCTCAGCATTTTCTTTGACAAATGCCTACAAAAGCAGAGAGTTCATTGGTTTGAATTTCAGGATATGCAAAGCTAACTTCCAGCTCCATGTTCAGAGTGAGTTAGCTGATATCATTTAATTTCATCTCCATCTGCCTCCTGAACAGATTTGGCGTGTGTTCCCGAGTCCCCATCTGTGTCTGTGGGCTGGGTCAAATGATTGTACTCACAGACGTCATTTGGGATTCTTCTGGTTTGGGGCATTCATGAGAACCAGCAATTCATTGGCAAATGGCTCTTTAGTCATTCTGGACTCTTCCCACATTGTGCTTGTCAGCCACGAGATTCCTCCTGAACCTTTGTGCCAGGCTGGGCTGTGGAGCTCTTTGTGCTACTGAGGGTGCAAAGCCAAATCTCAGAATGGTGGAACATAGCCCCAGCAGGGTCTCAGTGGCCAAAAAACATATTTACAACTCTAGATCTGATGGAAAACACTCAGTTTGAAAGTCTCAGAGTCCAAGAGTTTGTCCAGAGTACTACACATGGAAAGTAGATTACTGACAGCACAGGCCATAGATGCCTGCTAGTGAGGGCTTCCAAGTTCCCAAGGAAAGCTAGTGCATTTTAAGGATGATGTGGAGCAGGAAAAATTGGAAGAGAAGCTTTGGGATTAGGAAGAATCCAGCTGCTGGAACACACAGTTACAGCTCTGCAAATAGCAGTGATCTCCTGAAATGTGGTGCTGCAGATTCGAGGATTCTGACTGGGACCACACAAATTCCACAGAAGGCTTCTCACAGCCATGATGACACTGGGATTTTTCTGGGACATCCAAGAAAGTCTCTGAGGTGAGCTTAACTAAAGAAACTTTCCTTTCTGCACGGGAAAGTGAGCACTGCAGAGAATTCTTGTCTTCAAGGCCTTTAGCATAAATTAACTTGAAAACAAAAAGCTGCTGCAAAGATTTCTGCTGCCGAAGCTTTCAGCCTTGCACCCCTTTTGTCTGTGTGCTGCTAACTGCTGAGCAGAAGACTTTTCATCCTCAGAATGAGCATGGTCACCCTGATCTTTGACAGAAAAACACCAAAGATTTCACTGTATCTTGATGAAATGAAGAGAAATAAAGACAAGGTGATAAATAATTCCCTACACTCATAATAATCAAAGTTTTGAAACAGCTTTGAAAGAAAACCTGGCACCCTCCTCATCAATCCCTCACAGAGAACGATGTCCAGGACATTTTTTTGTGCAGCATTTCCTTGGTGTTTTTTCTGTGTCTCCCCTGCCGAGTGGCACAAGCCAAGGCAGGGCTGCAGCAGGGTTTAACCCCAGCGCTGTTGCTCCCTGAGAACTCTCCAGCTTTGACCCGACAGCTCAACAAAAAAGTCCAGCCAGAAGTTCTGCACCCAGAGGCAGTGACCCCTGCCCAGCAATCCTCACGCCTGGCTTCCTCCTGCGTTGCAGGACCTAAATTTAGCATCCTCAGCAATGCAGACCTCAGCTGCAAGGGTCTCTGCCCTGGCTGCTCCTGCAGCATCCTTCCCCTGGTGGGCTCGCAGGGCAGTGAGGCGTGGATGCTCCGAGCTGCTCCGGAGCACCCCGGGCCTGCCTGGCAGAGCTGATTTCCTCCTTGCATCCCCACACACAGAAATATCTCCTCCTAACAACCCCCTGCAAAGCTGTTTTCGGTAGCCACGCACAGTGCTGGCTCTGGGAGAGCTTGCACTGCAGGCTCCAAATCAGTTGGGCTGCGGTTTTCCCTCTCTCCACCTCCCTCTCTTTTCCCCTCGTTTTCCCTGACACTTTTTTCGGAACACTGACTTTCCAGCTCCAGGCAAAACAGCCGCTGCTATTTTTCCTCTTGATTTTCAAGGATCACCTCAAGTGAAACTTTGTGGCATTTTAAGAACAAGAGCGTTTCTCTGTGTTATTTACATAAACCTCCTCAATTAACCCCTGGATTTCTGTTTGGATTAAGAATTAGATTGCCAAGAGGGTGAGGGGTACCCTCATCTCGCTCCCACATCCTCCCTCAGATTCGTAGCAAGAAGATGTTGCTTAGTCATGTTTGAATTACTACAAAAAAGGGTTATCACACTCTTTTTCAGGATGGATAAGGCACCCTTTGAATATTGAATACTGAGTTAGAATAATGACACATTTCAATTTATAAATGCCTGAAGTGCAACTGAAAGTATGTAAATAGCCTGTAATTACCAACTTTATGGGTCTGTTTTCCCAAACACTTCTGAAGAAAGTGAGACCCTGTAGTGTGAAATCTCATTCTTGTAAACCACAGCATCCTGGGCCTCTGAAGATGTGGAATCTGGCCCAACAAATTTTAGTCTGCTGCTTCTTTTCCTTCCTTAATCTCTGCTGCTGTTCTGAAAGTAGTCCCTGGGTTCCCATGGGGCTGCAAGCTGCTGGTTAAAACCTTGTAATAAGCAAAGGACATTTCACATTTCAGTTTTCTCTCAACAAGTAGCAGGTCAGTACAAATTATTACAATCTCAGCATCAAACTTGCCTGTCAAATGCTCTTTCAATACAACCCAAATGTTCCAACATACCAAGGTTCATTTCTTCTTCTTCTATAACCAGAGAGGCTGTTAAGAGAAAAGAAAAATTGTAGATCAATAATTTTTTTTTGTTAATTATACAAAATAATTATTTCCTCTACAGAACCACAGGATCATTTAGGCTGGAAAAGACCCCCAGGGTCATCAAGTCCAACCTTTGGACATGGAATATCCAAGCCCTGCACTCTGAGGGGTTCTGCCTCAAGAGCCACTCACCAGTAAAACCAAGCACGGAGATAAAGTGAGATGAAAACACTTCTGGTCTGTTCTGTTGTGGCCAAACAGATTCGATTTGGCTGATACACTCCTGTAAACACTACAGATGTGATGGGGCTGTGAAAACACTCCATCTTCCACCAGCACAATGAGAATAAATTAGGACAAATTACAACAGCATTAAACAACAGAAATGCACCAGACTCCACAGTAATGTCTTCTGGAAAATATTTTTTTATCTAGGGACTCAATTAAATGAGATCCTCTCCACATGTGCTCATCAGAACAGGCCAAATTCATTTCATGCAGCAAATTCAGTGAGCAATTTTAGTCCAGTCGCTTCAGACCATCCTGCACAGTGCTACAACATAAAGATGTCATTTAAACTGAGGCAGAAAATTAATTAGAGCCACCCTAACAATTTTGCATCTTTAATTTTGATGGGAGTTCTTTGCAGAACATCTGTGCTCCCCTCCCAGCTAATTGCAAGCGCGGAGGGAAAAGCCACAAGCACAATGTTGGATGCCTCCTCCCAGAGACCTATTTACACTCACTAATGCAAACACAGCTTGCTGCAAAACTTGCCAGCACTCTGGGCTCCTTGCACCATCTGATTTCTGCTTCCTGGCCAGTGGAAAAACGTTGGGAATTGAAACTGCCACTCAAGTATGTATTAAAGCCCTGGATGCCTCATCGGGTAAATTGGATTGTTGTGACACAAACTGACAAACCAGTTAAGGCTTGTGCCCTTTCTTGAGCTCAAGAATAAAAGATTTGAAAGGACCTGACTGCGTGAGGGATGGCTGGAACGTCTGTCTTAATTCTCCCAGTCTCTCAGTGGTTTTGAAGTCTGCAGTTATCCTTTTGGTGTTATGGAGAGTGCAGCTCTGTGTGAGGCTGCTGCTCTTCCCTGTCTCAGGTGTTCCCTGAACTGCTGAGCTGGTCAGGAAGGACTGATTCCAATGGAGCCACGAGACCTGCTGAGGGCTCAGGACATGCTGCCTGCTGTAGGAGCATGCAGAACAGTGATTGTACCGCAAATCCTCTGCCTCAGAGTACATGCCAGCAAGGCAGGGGGCTTTTTCCTATTCTGTGTGGGTTTAAACTAGTCTGTATCATGTAGTAGACCTTAAAAAGTCTTCTAAGACATAAAGAAATAAATATCCCCTGCTTTTTGACTGAAAGGAAGAAGGGCAGGTAAGTGCAGTGAACTTTGCAAGCTTAGGAGATAAAACCTCCCTGGCATTCTTGTGGACTTTTTATTTTAGTGGTGTGAATGAATTGCCAAACGTGCGTGGCAGTGATGTTACCTGACATAGCCAAGCAGGAAATAATGCCAAGGAAGGGGGAAAAGCTGAGTCTAAGTGAATTCAAGGAAGGCAGAGACCTGCACACCACACCTCTTGCAGAGCTGGTGACTGAGCTCACTCTGTCTTTCAGCTGCTCCCCCTGAGCTCCTGGCAGCTGCTCTGCTCCTGCCTGTGTGGGTTCCCTGACGTTTCCAGGTGAGGT
The DNA here is from genome assembly GCA_013397815.1 of Aleadryas rufinucha. Lineage (NCBI taxonomy): Eukaryota > Metazoa > Chordata > Aves > Passeriformes > Aleadryas > Aleadryas rufinucha. The sequence goes on along the minus strand of VZTH01017551.1, from coordinate 125,638 downwards.
TTATTCATCACTGCAAGAAGGGGCATCACCTCATTACTCACTGGCACGTTTTTTCTGACCCTTCTGCAAAAAACTGCTCAATTAAACACCTCAGGAGCTCTCCTTAAAAGTACAGTTTTATGCAGGGAAAAAACAAAAATATTAGCCAAGAGGTAAATCAGGCAAAACAAAGGGATGATTTCTTCAGCACCACGACCTACAAAAGTTCGTGTTTAATTCTGTCAGCATGTTGGACCCACAGAAAGGCAGGGATTTGAGTCCTTCTGTTACTTTCCTTAAGGGCAGACTGATGGATAGAGCCCTTCTCCTCTGATAGCTCCATTAAAAACCAAGGCTGTCAGTCCGTGGCGAGCACACATCAGGATTTCAGTCATTGTTCTGGGAGCTGTGGAATGAAAAATGAGCCCAGCCAGCCTCATATTACCAGGCTGGAGTGATAATAAAGATTATCTGTAATAACATTTTGTAATAACACAACCTTATTAAAAACTAGCTCATAAATAAAGCACAAAATACATGAAAGTCAGGTTAATTTATATTTATTTATGCCTGCAGCTAAATGCCTGTGAAGTGCCAGTCGCCCATTTACCTGCACAGATCTGTGTCCTTAGATCAGTGCAGGGTCATGGAATTGGGGTTAAAAGTGGCATTTTGAGGCTGCACCTCCCTGGAAAGGGCTCAGCTCAGTTACCCCAGCCCTGGGATAAGGTGCTCTGCAGTCTGTGAGGAATGGGAATGTTAATGCTGGGAGCAATCCCTCAATATTGGTAATGCTGTAATTGCCAGCACCCCGCCGCTTGTTTTCATTCCGCTGTTATCCCCTGACTTCGTGCCATCCATCAACACAAACTGCCTCGGGGGAAAACACAGCAGTGAGAAATTACTCTCAAAATTAAGCAGAAAAGGGGGGAGAAATGAGTCTATTTGAAAAGAAAATATTTTAACTTTCCTTTGCAATAATTAGAACTTGTTCTTGCCGTGCCGTGTTCCTCCGCAGTTACTTCTCCGACCTTCCGTCAGAGTGTGGGTGAGAAGGAGGATTATGAAAATGAGATGAGCTTAATTAAAACTGCTTAATTTATCACATTTTTTTAAAAAGAGCGAAACAGCTACCCTGATTGAAAAATTTAAATATCTAGCAGGCTGCTTTCCTATTCTATTAAACAGAAATATAGTTCTAGAAATCTTCATTTTAAATATTGTTCTAGAAACCTTCTTTTTTTAGTTTATCAGCCTTTATTTTAAAGCTTTTGCTTTCTGCAAGTGAATTTCTCTGGTCACCCATACCAGAAAGAAAAAAACCAATCCAACCTGTGAAACAGAAATCATTATTAATAAAGCAACTTTACCGAGCACTGAGATTTTTTGGGTTGCACGTATAACAAAGGAAAGTTTCAGAAATGACATGTCCTAAAAAGAATTAAATTTTCCCTTCTGGAGGGTCCCATCCAGTGGGGTTTAAGTGGGAAAGAGAAATGTATTTATACCCTTTTGAAGTGGAGCTCTTTTACTGGGGAGTGTCAGTGTAGATCCAGAATTATTCCACTAAATCATGAGCATTATTTGAATGTCACAGCTGACGTGGGATGAGGATGAAGGTGATGATTAATGCCACGACTAAATTAAAATATTTATTATTGTAATTTGGTATTATTAGCAAATCTGAAGGAAAACAAACGATACCAAAAATACTCAGTTGCATTTGTGTTCATCAAAGCTCTTTTTTTTTTTTCTTTTTTTTTGTTGTATGAGAATTCATCAGGAACCAGAACCAGCTATCACCAACAATCACCAAATTTCCTGCAGCTCCTCTGGCAAACGTCACCTAATTAAAAAGAAGCAAATAAATGAAAACATTAGTGACGCCTGGTCTAAGACAAGAATCACAAAGTGAAAATTGCATTTGTGACAGAACAGGGCGTCTGTCAGTACTCACTGAGGATTCTGCACATCCTTCTTCAGCCAGGTAATCCCAGAAAAACCTGGGGATTGTTTCCATGAACATTACTCATGTGAGCATTTAGTGCTGCATGTGATAAAAACCCCTGCATAAAAGTGACTTTGCTGCCCCCTGATTACTCTTTCTACGTGTACGGTATTGTATTGCTGCTTCTTTTTTCCACTTTAATTATACTTGATTAGCGAAACTGCAGCACAGCAGGAAACAGGCAGGAGCAGATTTGCTGAACCTTTGCACACTCCTGTTCATGATTGCAAAGCTCTGAAAAGATTTGAAGGTCACACTATTCCTTTAATAACTATTTCTTTTCTCAGATAGTAAAAAATTTCGGAAGGTGCAGCGCTGTCAGTTGGAGATTTATTACGAAACAAGCTTTGAGGGGAAATTTACTCCCATCCCTGACTTAATTAGAAATGCTGGAAGTGTTATAGATGTGTCTGTTTGGGGGTTGTGTATTTTAAAGTGCCTGCAGCTCTCAACAGCGGCTCAGGCTGCTGCTCAGAAGCAGCCACCCAAGGTGTTGTGCAGCCTTTATCCCCAGCACAGACTTTATCCCTGGCCTCAGGGCAATATATTCCTCAAATTAGGGATTAGGAGAAATCCAGATGATGGGAAAAAGGAGCCCCAGCACAGTTGCACGAGCTGGGTTGTGTGCAGTGAGCAGGTCCAGTGACAAACACCCATGTTTAGGGATATGTATATCCCTACATTGACACATTAGGGATATTTATATTCCCTATTTACATCCCTGTTTACAGATATTTAGGCTCTTCTGCCTGAAGGCCTTAATCAACTCCATCCCTCTCTGCCAGCCTTTCATCCAAGTGGACAGTGAATCAATCCCAGGTAATTAAGTGGTACTTTGGGAGAAAAACTCACAGATTTTTTGCCTTGAGTCAGCACCTACCAGCACAATCCTGTCATGTAGCTGAGGGGACAAACAGCATCTTTTTCCTCCTTTCCTCAGAACACGTAGAAATAGGTTTGATAGACCTGAGGGGAATAAGGCTGACCTGCAGCAGAGGTTTTGACATAGTTTTACAATTGTATCAGATTCAATTCGATGAAAACATGACCCTGCAGGTGCCATCTCAGTGGGTGCCCTGGAGCTGACAGGAACAAGCCATGGCAGAAGTAAAATTTATGTGTATATTACACTGCAAGTATTAAAGGAGGGTGATGGTGTGATTCTAGACATGCACATCTATGTTTTGCATGGAATTGGTATGTGTTTTACAGACAGAAAAGACAGACATAAGTCATCCATTCTTCTCCAGGAAAGGTGAGTTGATCTCCACAGTTCCCCAAAGTCTCCCCTGAGGAGCTCTGATTTACTTATCTATTATTACTAAAGAAGAGGATAAGATGTGGTACTGGAACATCCAAATACAGCAAAATCTTTGCATATAGTGCATGTCTATATCAGGTAGCTGCAGAGTCTAATGAAAAAGCTGTGCTTGTTCGTCACTTTTGAAACTTTGATGATTTTTTTTTCTTATCCTCAGAAAGTTTTCTCTGTTTGGCTTCAGGGATTCAAAGGCAAAGCTGCTGAATCTCACATTTCTTGGATGACTTGGAATCTCAGAGTAGGAGTGATCAACACGCAGTTTCACTACTCTGATTTTGCTCTTTAACACTGCTTTTTTATGTAGAATTTTGTGTAATTGGCTGCACTGGACAATATTGAATATTGGTGGCTGCTGAAACCTACTCAGGCTGCTCAAATTTGGAGGCACTTCTGCTCACACTCACAGCAGTTTTAAATACTCCTGACTGTGAGGCTGATGGAAGAAGGGAGGCCAGCTTCAATCTGAAACTCAAATCAAGATCAGCTTTTCTGACTGCATTTCCCTTGTGGAAAGAGCAAAAAGCCTGTGCTGAAACACAACCAACAAGCAGAGAGGTTAGTGCAGGTCTCGTGTCTCCAGCTAATCTCTTATAAAAAGTGCATGAGGTTTTTCAGAGGAGTTTTGAGGGCTGCAACACATATGGGACAGCAAACAAGAGTAGCAACAAACAGAGGTAATAGAAAATAGTTTATTAAAACAAAAGAATATTTTCCCTCCTTTTTGCCATTTGAAAAATTGTTTGTATTTTAAGTAGTTTCTTCCTGCTAATATTGCAAAGGCAAAAGGATGGCAGTTTTAGATTTCCATAAGCTCATCCATTCAGAAACTCCTTTATTCATAATTTAAGTGATACATTTGTGCAGAAACCAGTTCATGCAAATTGCTTTCTTCTCATATCTTTTGTAACTTCTCTGTAGGAGAACCTTTCTTTCCTTTGTGCACATCCTCGAGTTTCTTGCTCAGAAAGTCAGCTCTTATTTAGTGCAAACAGGAAAAATTATGGCCTTTTGTCTTAATAGATTTCAGGTACAGTTAAAGTTGACACAATCTCATCTGTGGGATAAATAATAATCTTGACACCTAATCTGGTAAATTTTTAGAGCACCCAGCAACTGGAAGACTTAAAAATAGTGATGTGGATGTTGGTGAACTCTTCTGAAGCACAAGGAGCCACATGGGAGGCAGCAGGGAAGTTCTTGGCTGAAAATCTGATGTGATCCAGGCAGATGGATGCTGCAGCCTGAGGGACAGCAGGGGCTGATTTCCAGTGGAAATGACAAACAAAAGACAAAGAAGGGATAAGAGATGTGAAAATGAAGGCAACTTACTCAGGATTGATACCAGTTAAGGATGGTGGGATGGAAGAGAAGCAAAGCAGCAATGATCCTAAACATTGAAAGGAATTAGAGGAACGGGCAGAAACTGATGCCCAGGAAGTTTTGCCTGAACATGAGGAAGAACTTCTTACCTGTGCAGTGACCAAGCACTGGAAGATTGCCCAGGGAAGGTGTGGAGTCTCCCTTACTGGGGATATTCCAGAGCTGTTTGGATGCAATCCTGTGCCAAGTGCTCTGGGATGACCCTGCTTGAGCAGGGAGGTTGGAGCAGATGAGCCACTGTGATCCCTTCGAGCCTGACCCACCCTGGGATTCTGTGAGTTCAAGGCAGTGCCATTGTTCAGTGCAGCACCCAGAGCCCTGTCTGTCAGAGTTTAGGATTACACCAATTGTTGAAGCTGAGCCATCCAGGCCATGAGGTGCAGCTGCAACAGGCTTGAGCTTCCCAGCCTGTGGACACTGAGATTTTCTGGTTATCAGGGTGCTCAGCAGCTGCATTGGAAGGGGATCAACTCCACCTTTGAAGAAGAAGGGAGCCTTCCCTTCCCCAGCCACATCCCACACCCAGGGCATGCACCCCACACATTCCCTCTGGGGCAGATCCAGGGGCCCCGGTGTCGTCCATCCGTCGCTGGTGACACAATACCTGCAGCAACATTTCTCACTGTGTGCCACATAAACCCTTCTCACAGCCAGAGCAGTGAGGTGACAGCATAAATTAAAGCCTGACTAAATGAAAACCCACTTCCAAAAAGTATTAATTTGTGTGAGGATCATGGCAGGGAATTTACAGGGATGTTTAATTATGAAATTACCATAGCAACTTTGTGAGTACCATAGAGTCACCCTGGTGATACCTAAACCTCTGTCTAAGGGAAAATGCTTGTTCACACACCAGAAGGAAGAATATTGATGTGGTTCAAATGCCTGGTCAGTGCTTTGGAGAGCTGGCTCCCAGCTTTGGTGCAGTCACTGTGTGGGCCTTTGGGTTAGAGACTGATTTGAGGGCTCTTTGCTGGATATTCAGAAAACCTCAGGAAGTTTTAGCTTGCTGTGGTCAGGAGGAAGCTGGATACTGCCTGATTATAGAGCTCCTGTAAAACTCTGCTGTCACATCTTTTGGATTGAGTGGATTGCTGGTTCTAGTGCCTCTTCCCAGACCTTCCCCTTCTCCCTCTGCCTGCCTTTTCCTGATATTCCAATGTGATGGCTAATTAAGGACAGCAAGAGATGATGTTTTGCTATTTTTCTAGCTGCTGTTCAAGTGATAATTCAGAACCTGCTAAATTCCATCTTCACTAATTTAATATTTGGCCAAACTTTGAATAATTAATTACCTGTAGGCGTCTACTTTGGTTTCATAGCATTTACCTAGGACACTTATTATGTTCCACTGCATCCAAACAAGAACCACAGGATTTCATTAACAATGGACTTTTCTTGCATCTTAGCAGAAAAAGTAGCACAAGAACAACAAAGCTCCCTGGGAGACAGAGCAGTGTGTCTGCTCCTTAGCACTGCACCAGCCTCAGCTGGAAAGACAACACCCAAAATCACCTTCCTGGGGTTGCAGACAGGTGAAGGCAAGGGCAAGGGGGATTGCTGGCACATTTATGGACCCTGCTCTGGCAAGATGTTTAATTTTGCTCCCACTTATCTGTTTGTGGAATAGGGCTGATGCTCTTGCCTCTTCCCTGAGCTGCCTGTTGCTGTGAGTTGTTGAGGATGGAGCTGTGCTACCTCTGATGTAAATAATTCTTTGCTCCCCAGTTTCTCAGGCACAATCAGATTTTCTGAGGAGGAGGATACCCTGCTGTCCCTGCCAGGAGCAGCACTGGTACCACACACACCTCATCTCTGTCCTGCAGACCCCACTCCCTGTCTCCTCCATTTAGACCTGCCCCCACTCCATGGAAAGCCCCGTGTATAATCCCATTATTCCCATTATAAAACAACGACTGACTGATAACCCTCATGACCCTGGTCAAACCATTCCCACAAAATAAACCTTCTCTTACAAAACGAACCACTTGGAACTGACAAGTCTCATACTTGGGTTTGGTTGTGGATGTTGCCTCTGTTTCTCTTTCCACCTTTTCTCCNGTCAGTTCTTATTTAGTGCAAACAGGAAAAATTATGGCCTTTTGTCTTAACAGATTTCAGGTACAGTTAAAGTTGACACAATCTCATCTGTGGGATAAATAATAATCTTGACACCTAATCTGGTAAATTTTTAGAGCACCCAGCTACTGGAAGACTTAAAAACAGTGATGTGGATGTTGGTGAACTCTTCTGAAGCACAAGGAGCCACATGGTCAAACCATTCCCACAAAATAAACCTTCTCTTGCAAAATGAACCACTTGGAGCTGACAAGTCTCATACTTGGGTTTGGTTGTGGATGTTGCCTCTGTTTCTCTTTCCACCTTTTCTCCTCCTGGGAATGTGCACCCAGGGGCTTTATCCTGGCTCGGGGCTCTCCCACTCCCAGCTGCACAAGGCAGGAGGCAAAGACAGACCTGAAACCCCGAATTTCCAGAGCTCAGGCCTAAAATAGACTTGTCTGTCTGCATCTGTCTGCGTGGTCAGTGGCTGCTCCTCGCCCACGTGTCCAGAGGATGCTTTTTGCCTCCCGCAGTCGCGGCTGTGTGTGGGAGTTGTGATGTGTTTTCCTGCACTCACTTTGGGTTTTTCATTTCAGTCTCCTTTAATTACTCTCCCCTCAATCTTTCAGACCAAATAGGATCCCAATTAAGGATGAACTGTCAGTGACAAATCACTGCCTTTTGTTTCCAGCAATGCCTCTCTTTGTTAGCTTCACTTTGCAAAAGGAACTAAATCAACAGAAAGTAAAAATATATATTTAACCTTTTTTCTTTTTTTCCTGTGGGAGATTTTGAAAAGGAAATAATTTGTTGCTTCTTAAAGGAAGCTTCATTCTCTCTCTTGTAACTCCCTATCCAGAAGACACTTCTCCCAGCCTGGCTACTTTCTGCCATCCTAAAAAAGATTTGAAATCTCAGGGGTTCAGCTCGAGTGAATCTAAGCACTGTGTTATAGGGATGAGCTCCCTTGATCAAAGTAAAAGACATAAAAACAGTGCAAGGAAAGTGGTATCTATATTGAAATGAAAAATATATATAAAATTGTAACAAAAGCAGAAATGTTGCCACCAAAGACTATAGAAATGAAGGCCATCATCACAGTTGGCTTTTCAGTTCCTGAAGCATTTTCCTCTGCTGGGCCCCTGAGGACATCCTTTATCCATAATACCTTTTCTTATATCTTCCTGAGAAATGCACGCTGTGTCAGGAGAAAAACAAGGTCCAGAAGAAAAACTAATTCCCCAAATTATGTGAAAAGCTAGAAGCTAGGGAGGAAACAATTCACTGCCATTAACGTTTATCACACTCCAAGTTGAACAAAACAACCCTTTGAGATGCTCTTTATAACGTTCAGCCTGCTTCACTCTATTCCCCAGCACTAATAAATACAGGGGCATTGGAGGAAATAAATGGGAGTCCCAAATTAAGATCACCTTCCTCCCAATCCTGAGAGCAGCACAATATTAAGCCTTCAGGAGAAATTAATTCTGAAAAGGAAACTACTCATTAAAAACTTCAGGGTTTATAAAAAAGGGGGGGAATTATAAAAGGAAAGGAGCAATAAGCTGTGTGTCCATATGTGTTGCTTGGAAATAAAATGCCAAAGCTGTACAATATTCTGGAGTGAGACTGCTGACAATTTATCTTTTGCTTTCTAACCAGTAGCTATGAAAAATTCTCAGTGATACTGACAGGGCCAGGCCAGCAGGCACCAAAGAGGAGCTGCCAACAGCCCACATTGGCAACTTCATTCTAGTGCCTGTTAAAATTATGATATCCTGCTGCACCCCATGCTGGGAGATTTGAGCTTCTTCCCTGCCTTTTGCTAGGAAATAAATACTTTTTATCTCACACTGACATGTGGGAGTGCTTGTGGAGACCCTGAAGTCCCTTGGATGAGCTCCTAATTTTGCACTGTTCAAGTGCTAAAGTGTCATTGACCCAGAAACTGATTCACTCAATAAAGATATTAATGACAGGGGACACATTCCAGTGTCAGGAGAGGAGAGGAGAGGAGAGGAGAGGAGGCACATGAAGTTCCAGTCTGAGTATAAAATGTTGATGGCTCAAAATCACAGATCTGAGAAAAATAAAAGGGATTTATTCCTGCAGTAAGTGCAGCACTTTTGTGTTCTTTAAACCTAATGTATCAAAATTGAGCCTTCCCATCAAAGGTGGCTATTCCCTAAGATATCCAAGAGTATATAATCACAAGACAATGCTGTGCTGATTTGAGCTGAAAGCTTGCAAAGTGAAGTCTGTTCTTACACAGGAGATAATCTGCAAGAGGAAGGGAGCCTGCAGGAGGTGCTAAAGAAATTAACATTTGTGCATTTGGTGGTGTATTATTCTTCTCTGGACACCGGCACAGTGATTTATGGCATTCTTTTGTCACAGAGGGATGAAATCCCTGACAGCACTGCAGACTGAACTAAATTGCCATCTCCTTACAACACTTACTGTAGTACAACTACTTAAACATTGACAAATACATGGAGAATCAGTGTGCTTGACTGCGCTGTAGAGCAGATAAAAGTCTGAGCTGAGTGCACTGGCTTTGATACAGAGAAAGACAGGTTATTATGAAAACCAACCCAAATATATGGTAAAATAACCCTTTAAATCCTTTAGATTTAAGTACCTTATGTATCTTTACCTAGAACAGAAACTTATTGGGTCAATTTGTCCCACAGATAATTTTAATGAATTAATCTTAACTTGTAAATATTCAGAAGAAACACTCTGCTGTACTGATGTGTTTACTTGTATATGAATTTTTAATTTTGTTTAAACAATCAGAACTAGTCACTCAGTGAGGGGCAACAAAAATTCATCAACTTCCCACAGCTCTACTGCTCCTGTTGCCTGAGCAGTGTTATTCTTCTAAATAAATATCTCAAGAATGCACCATAAGCTCCAGTGTGCTTTCATAGGGTTAAAGCAGTTGCAGTTAGCAAACATATTTATTGGTTGGTTGTTATTTTTTGGTAAATTCACCCTAGGAGGAGAAAAGGTCAGGTTTAATAGAGAATTATTCCCTATAAGGGTTTAAGACAGATCTTAAACAATGTTCTGCACCGAAGTTATTTTTTGTGTGCAAAATTAGAGAGTTAAGAGACTTTAAAATCTCTCATTCACCTCTTAGTCACCTCTCCTGAGATGTGTATTGAATAACAATGAAATAAAAGTCATTGTGCTCAGTATTTTTTTTAGCCACTGACTTGAGCTAGCAAGATCTGTGTAATAACAGCAGAAATATTCACAGCTGACTAACTGGCAAGGGGCTATTTATGGAGCCAACCTCTGAAGGTTTTCGTACTTTCAAAGTTCAGAAGGTAAAAGGTCCAAAGTTCCTCGTGTGTCTCTGTCTTTGAGGGTCTCTAACACAGAAGCAGATCCTGCTCTTGCACAGGGGATTTTGTTTTCCCATTCCTACGGGAGCCTTGCTAAAGGAAGAGTTTGGGAAGCAAATGAGGTTTGGTTTCTGATGGGGCCTGGCAAACAAATCTCTGAGTGAGCTGTCTGCACAAGGCTGGGGCTCTGCAGACGTGTCCATGGGTGGGGAAGAAAATAGATTAGGACAAATGTTTTCAGAAAAAAACCTCCATCACAGTGTGTTTTACATGCTGGAGAGAGTCCAGAGGAGGCCACCAGGTTGATTCAGGGCATGAAGCACCTCTCCAGTGAGGAAAGGCTGGGAGATTTGGGATTGCTCAACCTGGAGAAGCCTTAGAGTGACCTAACTGTGGCCTTCCAGTGGCTGAAGGGACCCCACAAGATGGAGAGAGACTTTTTACAAGGCCTGGAGTGACAGGACAAGGGGGAATGGCTTCACACTGACAGAGGACAGGGTTAGATGGGATATTGGAAAGGAATTCCTCCCTGTGAGGGTGGGAGGCCCTGGCACAGGGTGCCCAGAGAATCTGAGGCTGCCCCTGGATCTCTGGCAGTGTCCAAGGCCAGGTTGGACAGGGCTTGGAGCAGCCTGGGACAGTGGAAGGTGGCCCTGCCCATGGCAGGGGGGGGGTTAAGGGCCCTTCCAAGCCAAACCATTCTGTGATTCTCTATCATGGGAAAGTTTTGGACAAATAATTTTCCTTTGTGGCTTGCACAGGCCCTGGGCCAGAGCAGTGATGTTTTGGCATCTTTTCCTTGTTCTTCTAAAAATAACAGCTCGAGTGAGCTGGTGTTGGTTGGTCCAGTCCCACAGAATTTCCTCCTGCATAAAGAAACCACCGAGGTCTCGTGGAGCCCCCAGAGTGCCCAGGCAATGACCCCAGCCAGCGGTGCTCGAAGGAAGTTTGTTCTCCAGAAATAAACCCCCTTCCATTTTTTTGCCTCTCCAAGAGCTGCAGCTGAACTGAATGCAAAGCTTCTCCTCCTCCTTGCTGCTGCAAGGTGTGAGCAGCTGAAAACTGTGCAGGTTCTATATATAGAAGCAGGCATCTTCCAGGGGAGCGGCTGTCACAGGGCTGCAAGCGTCTGCCTCTTCCCTTCCCCTCTGCCTCTGCCTGGAGGAGGGCACTGGCCGTGTTTACCACTCCAGACTGCTCAGTGTGTCGCAGCCTTTCCACACGAATGGCAACAGGAAATTTCACAGCTTACAAAAATGTGGAACCTCGAGCCCAGGAGATGCTGAGGATGGGGGCGAGGAGCTGCTCGCACTGAGCAGGAAATGGAAAGCCACGAAGCTTCACAGCTTTCACAGAATTCCTTCAATGGCTGAGCTACCTCGGGCTATCCATGAACCACCTCGTTTCCAGCAGGAATTCGTCTCATTCTCCTGCCATTGCTGAATTCCCTCTCTTGGCTGCAGAGGATCACCACACTACTGGGGCAGAAATGCAGGATATGGTGTAAATACCATGGAGTTGATGTTCCACTCCTTGAAATGTCACTGCTGATCACAGTTCACCACAAAGCTGTGCAATCACAGCAGCACTGTTAGTCATTTGTTGCTCTTTTTTCTCCCTGTGTGTTTCAGAAAAGGTGGATTTTCTTACTCTTTTCTTCCAAAAACCACTCAGGCCTCCAGTGTTTGATGTTTGAACCCAGATGGGCTCTGACTGAGTAAGTAAGAAGTTGGTCTTGCAATCATTTTTTGATGATTAAATGCACTGCTGTGATTCCCAGGTCCTCCTTGCCACACACTCTTTCATTAAAAATAAAGAAAGGAATACAGGTTTTAAGTGTAGACATCATTATATGACCACATATTCAGAGTTTTTGCACAGCACCCATAAATCAGCTTTCCTGGTAATTTCAGCTTTGCACAAGGGCTTCTGATTAATCTGAGGCACAGTTTTACAGAGTCTCACAGGAACAGGAACTTTCTGTATCCCCAGCTACATTATCCCAATGCTTTATTATTTCAAAATATTATTGAAAACACCCAACTATTGATCCTTCTCCTGCTAAATTAAAGTGCTATTTACTGTGAGAATTACTTTTTCCAAACAGGCTGTACGCTCCTTTGCTCCCTTTTTTGTCTCCCCCAGGATAGCTGAGTAAATTATGCCCTCAGTCTCTTACATTTCCCTGTCTCTGTATATCCCACAGCTCTGCATATTCCCCCCAAGTCCCCTTCTGTACATTTCCCTGTTTTCAGCCCCAAGCCCAGATTGCAAAGCTCCACACAGCTCCACAAACCTGTGCTGTCTCATCCTCTGCACCACCACACATTTTGCCGGTGTTCTTAGTGCTACGCAAATTAAAAAACAGCTTCTGAGCCAGAGACATTCTTACTGAAATTCCAGCTTACAGTAAAAGCACATGAGAAACACAATTTTTTTGCTTTGTTTTGTTTAAAATGTTGCTCATAAAATACGTAGGAAAATGTCTTTTATGAGCTGAACTCTTCTGTCCAACAAACAGACAAAAGCATCCCCGACTGTGCTTGGCTAAACACCCTCCCTACCACTGTTCCTGGAAGGATTTGCCCTTTGAATTTCTTCACACATTCCCATTAAAGGCTTTTGCAAGGCTGCAGCCTTTCAGGAGAAGGCCACGAGAAGCCTCTCAATGTAATGGGTCAGTGGCCTTAATCTGCAGCAAGTATTCCTTGTGAGGGTAATGATTTTACTCTGCATTTTACCCAGATAATTGCTCCACCCTACCAGACCAGTTTTCATTTTCACTGATGACATTTTTCATTGTCAGGTTTTGATACTCTTGACCCTTTCAATCTCAAAACCTTCCCTGACTCGATGAGAACTTCAGAAATGTGAATTTCCAGTTCAAGGACCCAGGCAGAAATCTCCTGGTCTGAAAAGACTCTGATCTATCACTGTTTTAATCCTAAGTGATGAGGTTTAGAATTTATAAAGGAAAAGATTTGGGAAAATAATTTGGTATTATCAAGAACTGGGCAATCAGATGGCCTTGGGAAAAAGCTGCCAAATCAGTGATAGAGGAGTTGCTGTGCAGGGCATCTTTCACAAGATAAGTGACCCTGGGGAACTGCTCCTCCACCTTCTGTGAAAAGCACCTGGAGATAAGGATTATTGAGAGACCTGAGACGTGGAGATCATCCAAAGTTCAATTCAATTTAAAAATCTCACAACTCAGCGAGTGTCCCCCGTGCAGACAAATGAGTGTCATTATCTGTGCTAATCCTCCCCTCCTTTGGCTCTTCCTTTCCCTAAGATGTATCCTGGCATCACAGTCCCTCAGTATAATAACTGATGGATGCATCTCAGCGACTTTAATAGACTTTAAAAGAGATTGAACTCTGCTCTGGGAAAATGCAACTCTTGCTGTGGCCCTGGAACCTCCGATTCCATCATAAACACATACTTAGAAAAATAATTACGTTATTATTAATAATCACTACATGATATTGTATTCCATTTCACAAGAAGAAGAGTTCTTTCCCCCCTTTCTCCTTTTTATGGAATCACAGGATCACAGGATGGTTTGGGTTGGAAGTTTTCAGTTTTCAGGCTGACTGTAGAATCTGTTGAAGCTGAAGAATTTTCCAACTTAATGACAGTAAGTGATCAGATTGCAGCATAATGCTATCAACACATTTATCCAAGCTGATTTTGTCAGCTTTTAACAAAATTATGGTGTATATTTGTAAAATGGTAACTAATCAAACAATACTGACATTATTTGGGGTAAAGTTATATTAAGATGTGTTGTTTACACAAGGTCTCTGGTGCATGGAAAACAAAACCAGCTGTTGGATGCACCTCTCCTCACCCTTAAATCTCAAGGTCCTCATGTCCTGAGGCTCTGAATGTGTTACAACACCCAACTATATCATCATAAACCAAAAATGTTCCAAACAATTCCTTTAAAAATTAAAAGAATGAAAGAAATAGAAAATTGTTATCACTCATAATCCTTGCAGCTTCCTATCCAGAAGCAACTATGCCAAAAAAAGCAATGACGAATCATCCTTTTAGGTCATTTCTGGTCCATTTGAAGATGTAAGTCTGGAGTTTCCCAAAAGATGACAGTTTTCCTGAGTTTCCCAAGCCAATTCACTGAAATATTCCAAAGCAAATTAGAAAAAATTGCACAACCAGGTTCCATGGGACTGTAATTCCAGTAAAATCACGTCAGCTCATATCAAGGAAGGTTCTCCAGCACAACATGTTACTTTTTGTTGATATTATTTTGTGCTTTTTTTAATCTCAAAGAACAAAATCTGCTCCTGCAGGATTGAAATTCCTTGGAATAACCTGTACAATTTAGTGCCAGACTATTTTCAATGCATTCATGACCTGGGTAATGTGGATTCGTGACCTGTGTCTCTCATAAAAGGTTGGAAGGGTTTTATTGCTGTCTTGATGTTGTAAAGCTGCTTGTAACCCTGGGGCTTCTTACAATGTGTTGTAAAAGATACTTTGCAGTCACCAGACTGCTTAAAAAGGCTGTAAACACCAGCCTGGGTGTTTTCATGGCTGGGTTTTCTCATCTGATTGCTCATTTTAATCCTGGGCATTCAGAGAGATTCACCTGGACTTTCCTTAAACAGATTCCAGGTAGTTCAGTGTGTTGTACTCAATGATACAGATAAGTTTTAAATTGTATTTGGCAAAATTAACTTATGTGCTCTTCCAGCTTTGTTCTGAGATACAAAAAATGTGAGACCCTGTAGGCATTTTATTTGCTGTTGTTTATTATTATTATTACTAATACTATTACTATTATTAATTATATTGTCGAGGTGGTGTTTTAATTTGCTGAGTTATCTTTTAATCTTTTAATCACTCTTCTAACACTGCTCACGTTCTGTGTAATGCTCAATATTCACACCACCACCAAGCACAATTACATATTCCAGCCTCACCATGCCCAGAGCTCGAGCAAAAATTGATTGCAATTAATTTAATCAAAAGAATAAAAATAACCCCTTGTCCAATGTGGAAATGAGCAAAATACAGACCAGAGAGTGGAAAACAACAAAAAAAATTTAATTAAACTTTGACAAGACTTTGGAAGCAATTTTCAGCTCTTTCAAGTGTTTTTTTAAAGTGAAGGTGTTGGCTGCTGCTCCAACTAGTAGATAATATTTCTCTTTCTTCCCTTCATGTGTATGCAAAGCAAGAGCTGGGATTGTTCCATGGCGCAGATATTTTCTTGCAGCCTTTCAGACAGCTGAGCAAAGCAGCTCCCAGCAAATCTCTCTAATAAAAACTGCCCCTCTCTATCAGTCACTTCAGATTTTCTTACCAGACAAAGCAGCAGCAGCCACAATTTAAGTTTAGCTAAAAGAGCCAGGCACAGAGCAGATTGGAATAAGTTTCTTCTCAAAGAGAGGTTTTGTCTGGTTCTTACAATTAATAAATATCTCCTGATTTTCATATTGTGCTCTTCACCTCAGCCCTACACCCTGAAAGTGCTGCTGGTCTTTTCACTTCCAAAAGCTGGCCCTGCCACGGTGCTGCTCATGCAGCAGGGATTTTGTAGATCAAAATAATCTGAATATTATCTGAAATCAAAAATACCCCAAGAGAAGGGGAACCCCATTTTTCCCCTTTTGTTGCTGAGATACCTGAGCACTGAAATGCCTGTGCTGTTCTGCACCTTTGCCTCTGCTCCCTGACACCGTTCTGTCCCTCGGTGAAAACAATGCCATCAATTACTCCATGCTGATTTAATAAAGTGCCCTGGCTACAGCCCAGCAAAGCAGATGGCATTACAGATTATAGGGTAATGCCTCCAGGGAGGCCCAAGGAAGAGAGAACCTCAGAAAAGAACTCAAAAGAAGAAAAAGTGCTGCACGCAGTGTCTGTAAGAACTTTCTGACAGGACTGGTGGAGTTGTGACAGAAAGCAATTACATGTCTCAAAGGGAAACATATTAAATGCCATTGTAAAACACCTTGTACACAAATTTATCCCTCCAGGTGTAGAGCCTGAAGTCCTTGAGGTATTTTGGAGAGCAGCAGTGTCCCCATGGAGGAGGGTGCTCCCCACAGGGTGCTGGTCAAGCAGAGCCGCAGGGGCCACGTCCCACCTCTCCAGGGGAGACACTGCACAAGGAGAGCCACTGTGAGTGTCTCACCTTGCAGGATCTCTGGGTGGGCAGGTTCTTTTCCCATCTGCACTGAGGTATTTCCATTTCACTGGAGCTCACAGCCCAGAGTCAGGACCACGTTGATACCACAAGCAGGAATCTCACTGTTGCTCCCAACACTCCTCCTTGGCCTGATGGCAGCCCCCACCTTTGGAGCAGACGAAGAGTCAGTATGTGCCTGCTGACACCACGAGCTGTATTTCACCATCCCAACAAACAACAAGGGGCTGGAGGGTCTGTAGCTGCCCAAAGCGGGTCAGAACTTCGGTGCTATGTCTCACCCAGAAATCAGAAACCACAAGCACTGAGCTGCTGTGACCCCTTAAGTGATTACAATCATAATCCATTGTGTGCCTGTCTGCAACAGATCCATTTCTGTAAGCAGTTGAGCTTAATTGGGCCACAGCTGGTGTTGGCTGAGTACATGGGAAGCAGGGGGGTGAGGGGAATGGCTTTATTGACTCAACAGCTCTCTGTAAACTGAGGTTTCTCTCTTTGATGGTATCTGCCTTGCTTGGTTCCGTTCCTGAGCACTCACACAGGGCTGCTGGCCTTCAGAAGAGGAATCACAGTGTGGGCTCCTCACATACATCTCCACAGAAATCTGGGAAAAGTCACCTCTTCCCACCGCATGGATTGGTGCTGCCAGATCAACCATGTGGCACTTCTGCACAAATTCTTGCACAGGGCCCTCCCCAGCTTTGAGCAACAGGACTGTGGCTGCCTCCTGCTCCTTCCCTGGCAACCAACCCCCTCTCAGGCTGGTTAAAAACAAACCACCTGCTGTCTTGGTGGAGGCTGGAGGAGAAGGGATGATTCTGTGATTACCACCAGAGCCATCCTCCTGTCTTCAGCATCTTCTGCCTCCAGATCTGGGCAGGGAAGGCTCCACCCAGACACAAAATGTCCCCTGCAACCTCCAGCCACTGATGCGAAGAAAACACAGTGGCAGAGCCTGAAGTTTTCTGAGCTGTTTATTCAAGGGCTGTGGTGATGACTCCAAAGACCTTTCGGGGGTGTTATTGATTTATTTTATTCTCTCTACCAGGTGCAGCTTGGCGTGGGAGGTTGACTGAGAAATACTGTCCATCCTGAAGCTCAAACCCCAGCAAAGGCAGGAATACTGAACAAGAGACAAGTCAGGCTGAAATTTTAACTGCCCCCCTTCTGTTCTTTTCCTCTTCCCCTTGTAATGTGGTTATTCCCTCCCATCAACAGAAGCCAAAGTTTATTGTTGGCTCTTTCCTCCCCTAGAATTCACATACCTGTTGCATAGAGCATGGCCTATCCCACAGAACACTGTGACGAATTCCAGTCCTCATGATGCCACTCTGAATTTGGTTTATTGATCTATTTTGGCCATGCTTAGCCTGCAGACCGATCAGTCCAAAGATCTCAGCTACAGCTGTGGATGTGGCTCCCCTCTGCAGCAACTCATTGGTGGTGATTCCACCAGCCTTTTGTGGCTGATTTTCTGAGGAAGACCCTGCAGGTGGCAATTTCAGACTCTCCAAGCGGCAAATCCTTTGCCATGCTGATTTGCAGCCGTGGATCTGGTGGGCAGTGCCCACAGCCATGGTGGCAGCAGAGGTGGCATCTCTCTGTAGCTCAGGAATGACCCTCCAGTGGATGTCAGCAAGCCAAGGGTGTGGGAAACAATTGCCTGCTAAGGTAGGTAATTGCCACAGCTTCATCTGATGATTCATTTGTCAGACACTTAAAATTAATCTGCTGAAATAATAAACCCCAGAGCAAAGCTGTCATTTGGGATTGCTTATTTACACATGGATGTCATCAGGACTGCTCCTGGAGAGGCCTTTGGTGCGCCCCTTAACAGGGGCACAGACAAGATGGGGTTAAAATCCAGGTATTCCTTCGTGCTCCCTAGGAGAGCTGGATGGCCAGTATGAAACCAGCCAATGCACAAAGTCACTCTGAACTGCTCCTTTTGCTCTGCTCACAGCCCTCCTACGAACTCTCTGCGAAAATCCTAAATAAGATTAATTACTCTCCTGTGAAGACATTCCCTTTCAAATCTGCTGGTGAGTGATTCTCTCTTCACTTGAGCACACGTTCCCCTCTCTGCCTCATTTGTCACATCAACCTAATGCTGTTCATTCCCTGAACAGCTCTAGACCCACTCCCCCTCAGGAGCTCTTCCATCCCCACCAAACCTCCTGAGCACCTACAAGCTGGTGAAAAACCTCTCATTAACTGGGGGCTGCAGGTTCTTTGTCCTGGACCTTCTCCACAGCAGCTGTCATCTCATTTTGTTATGGGGTACATAAAATCCCAGATTTGGCCCCAAGAGATGAAGAGCAGCACACACAACCTCTCACCCAGGCCAAGCCTGGGGCCACACCTCTCTGCTCTTTTTCAAATGCAGTCATTTTAATCCCTCACTTTCCTTGCCTTCTGCAGCAAAATAAGCACTTTATCTTCTCTGGGCAACCTGTGCCAGGGCCTCACCACCGTCACAGGGAAGAATTTCTCCCTAATATCCAATCTGAACCTAATCTCTGTCAGTTGAAGCCGTTCCCCCTTGTCCTGTCACTCCATGCCCTTGTAAAGAGTCTTTCCACATCTTTCTCGTAGCTCCTTCAAGCACTGCGAGGCCACAATTAAGTGACCCCAAAGCCTTCTCTTCTCCAGGCTGAACAATCCCAGTTCCCTCAGCCTTTCCCACAGGAAAGGAAATGTTAGAAGAGGTGCAAAGATAGAAAGAGGTGCAAAGATAGAAAGAGGAGAATGTCCCAGTCTGACCCCAGGAGAGGCCGGGGAGCTGCTGCCAAACTGAGGACTGGAGTGAATCCCCTGAATTCAGGGCAGCGAACTGGGGCTGGGCTTGGTGAACAGCCCAGAAATCAGCTGTGTGAGAGCCTCAAAATGAACTGACATCATCCAGTTGCCTCTATTTTAGGTAAGAGAGCAAGGAAAATAATCTGAACTATTCATAGTTTCAGTCAGCATCTCTTGAAGTTACCATTTAAAAGAAAACTTTTTATTTTTCCCAGTGAAAATCTGTCGTCGTACTAAGACGCTGTAGAAAATGGAGACAATTTTGAGTCTACACCAGGTATAAATGCTCTGATTTCCAGCATTTAAAATGTCACTGGAAGCATTTCATCTGCTGCTATAAATGTGTGATCCATCACTGAGGAAATAAGCACAGTTCAAGGGAGTAGTTACATTATTAAAACATGGAAGTGCTGTTGTGCCACAAACAACCACTGATGTGTATAAAGGAGACGTTTTACTGCCATGATCTGTGTTCCAGGCTCCTGAAATAAATCAGATTTGCAGCACGTCATAATAGCAGTGGTTTGTAACACAGCACAGCTCTGTGTGTGTGCATTCTCATTTTCTTAAGTGTCACTGTTGTACGCAAGGAAAAAAATTATTTGTGAACACTGATGAATATTTATCAGCAAATTCCCAATGAATATTTCACAGTGGAAGAGTTGCTCATATTCTTATTAATTAGGAAAAGGAATAATGCTGCCCTCTGAATGTTTCTGACGTGCTGGTACAGGGGAAAGTCAGAGCAGTGGGTGGAATTCTGCCCTTGCAAACGGAGCCAGTGGATGGGAAAAGTGAGTCCCAGTGGGCCAAAAAATTACTTCAGTGATGTCATATCCCATCCAATTCAAGTGAGTCAGATAAAAGGCCAAGCCCAGATCTCTCAGGAGGCAGTGGGAGCAAAGGGAAAGGAGGGACACTCAGATTAGTCTTGCGTTCAGTGGGTGTAACAAGAGGTGGGGGAAGAGAACTGACTCCCACTGTGTCTTTCACCTTAATTCAGACCTTCCTGGTACTTTCTTTTTTATGCGCTTCAGGAGGTCATTTTGTAGAGTAACTAAAAAAAAATCCCAGTTCTCTTGCAATTAAATGACACAGTGGCTGCAGATATTGATCTCTCTGCCACACGTGAAAATAAGTAGCTTTTACTAAATTTAACATGTTTGCATGGCTTAAAATTGTGCAGAGATGAAAATCAATTTGGATATTTTGAAGAAAATTCAAGCAATTACACACTTAACACAAGTTAAAGTGCAGGATTTATGTTTCTCATTTTGTTTTAGCTCCGGCCAGGCTTCCCAAGGTCCAGCACCGTCTCACACTTGCAGGAGGAAATGCCTTGGAGGGAAAAAGGAGACCCTTCTTTCAGTGACAGTGCTGGTTTTAGCCAGTTCAACCTAATCAAGAAAGTCTCTGGGTAAATTATTCCTAGCAACTTATGAATAAGAGAAATGGAAGCAGAAATAAGAGCTCTCTAGGTCCTCTTAGTCTTCTTCCCTTCTTTCTCTATCTCTCCAGTGAATTCCAGAGCCCTCAGAGATCTCTTGGATATTTAAAATCGTTCAGTAACAGTGGGTAACACACCACACCAGTTTAATTAAGCTTGATGTGCACTGCCCTTGAAATTGGACCAGAAGGTCTATTTACTGACAATGCTGTAGCTAAATTCAACAATTGATTTTCACTAGTTGTTCTGGAAATGCCAATGAGCAACTCCATGTAATTTCAGTTGGCCACTGGAGACAGTGGGGCCCTTCAGAGAGCTATAAATGTGCTTAAGTGGGAAAAGATGTCCAAATATTTCTCTCTAACTAGCACAGGGGAAGAGAAATGCTAATATCTTGATGTTGCAGGCAGAGAATGTCAATAAAAAACCTCTTTTTAGTGCCTATCATTTGGACCTTCAAATTCTTCCACAAGAATTGAGTTTTTCAGTAGCACTGTGGCACTCACAGAAGTTTTATTTCCAATTTACTGCTGGGAAATTGAGGCACCAATTGAATAAATAACTTGTCAAGAACAAATGGAAACACTATCTTGTTGCAGAAATATTGAAGGGCTTTTAGTTTTTCTCTTTAACACATCAGACTTCAGCTTTTATGACCAAATATTCCTCTCTGCCGCTGTAAATGCAGGTTAAGGCCACTGATATCTATGAGAGACATCAATTTAAATCTTGAGCAAACAAGATCACAGTCAGCTTTAATCTTGTGGTTCTTTTATGTAATACAGGATATATTCCTGCAGCTTGCTATCTTTTTCATGTCTCTGCTGGGATATTATAAAACACAGCAAATACTATTCCCTTTTCAAATGGACATTAGTTGTGTTGACTGAGTGATTTTATCTTACTCTTGATATATGTTTTCAGGAAGAAACACTGTTTTCAGGAAGGACAGAGAGTAGAAGTGATTCTTCCTTGTTTCAATTGTGTTTCACAGTAAAATTACCAGGGATAGAAACTCATAAACTTATTTTTCTCCCAGTTAAGCTCTTCTTGCAGCAGTTGTTGCACTGCTGGCAGTGGAGCTGCTCCCAATACACAGGGTCTGGGCAGCCAGGAGATCCAGAGTGTATATTAATGGCTATTTATCCAAAATTTCCTCATGGAGCCTCTCTCGTATTTCTCTTCAGCTTTCATCTGGGTCTTCACCTTTGTTGCAGGCACCTCTCAGAAGCATTACAGCTTTATGGTGCTCTTGTAAGAGCTTCAGTAAAGGAAATGGAGCAATCTGGGCTTGCTGTCAATCAGACAGAATGGGCAGATCTCTGTGGGACAAGATATTACACAGTGTGTGACAAATAAGGACAGGGCTGCCCTGCTGTCACAGAACTGTGCATGAAGGCTGAAATGTGTTGTACCAAAAACTGTGTACACAAACAAACCTGGGGTTTGTATCTGCAACAAATTTCTCTTGCACAGCAGCTTTTCTAAAAAGAAAAATGTCTCTCATTTCTTTGTGCTGATTATTGTTCTTTTTCATTTGCAACGCTCAAAGCTGACCCACAAGCTGTTTCACTGGCTGTTCAGGTCCCAAAATGTGGTTTCCACAGAATCATGAGATCACTGAGGTTGGAAAGAACCTCCTGGATCATCGAGTCCCACCTGTGCCCCATCCCCACCTTGTCCCCAGCCCAGAGCACTGAGTGCCACCTCCAGCCCTTCCTTGGACACCTCCAGGGATGGGCACTCCAAACCTCCCTGGGCAGCCCCTGCCAAACATGGAACGTTTTCCCACATGGAGAATGTCATTTTTTAGTGGATCTGCATGAGCAGTGTTGCATCCATGCATGAAGAAGGCCGGGACTCCAAGAGAATGAATGAGTCAGTTCCCCTCATGATGGAAGGCAGGGAGGAGAATTCACTCAAACTCGCTCATGCTGGGCTAAAGCGGAATCGATGCAGTCAAATCAGTAGGAGGTGATCCAGGCATGGGATTATTTTAAGCCTCTGTCCTGTGCTGTTAAATTCAGATCCCAATTTATAAAAACCAGGATGATAAATCCAAGGCCATGCAGTCAAAGAGCGAGACTTCTCTTGAAACACGACGTTTTTCACTGAGTAAAAGATTGGACTCAGTTGTGTTCTGGAGGACAATTTGGGCCCAAAGGAGCATCTACTGCAGCCTCAGGCACCCTCAGAAGAAAGCAAATCAATCTTCATGTCCAAGCCAGCCCAAGCAATTACCCAAAAATCATGAGAACATCACTACAGCAGGAACTCACTGGTTGAAGTTTCCCTAAGTTCAGTCTGAGGTCCAGCCTCCTGTGCCAGCACCAGAGGTCAGGGGCTCTGATTTGGCAGAGTGTTCTTCTGCTGCTGTTTACTGACCTGTGTTTTCTTTTATTCTCACAATGTCTCTGGTATCTTCCAAGAGGTGAAGGCCCCAATAATTCATCACTGCCTAGAGAGAGGCACTAGACAGAAACAGCAAAATTGATTTTTTCTCCAATGGTTTGGCTCAGTTTCTCCACAGTTTCCATTCCAGCCCAGAGTTTAAACTGCCAGGACTCTGTAGTATTTGAAATATTGGTATAATGAGACAGATAATTAAGTTCCAGAGGATCCTATTTTGTCCTGGGGACTGCATCACTGTCTTAAACCTCACCACCCTCCTGGAAAATAAACACTTGCTGTCATAGTACCTGTCTTTTTTAGAGGTAAAAGTGACAAAAGACAAAGACCACACCCTTGTAGCTACTGCTTAGACAGATTAATATTTTAAGAAGCTTTTCCCCTTCCCACTGTAGATCACTTGCTTCTTTCACTCATATTCCTTGGGGCAAGGAACAATTACCTCTTCTTTATGTTCCTGCTGGCCTAGGGAGGATGTGCCCTGTTAGGGATACCAGTTAGGATACCAGTTATGGTGATTTTTGGGATGATATCCAGACCTCCTGGTGTCCTCAGCAGCCAGTGTAGCTTTGTAACAGCCAGGAGCTTGGGTACTCAGGAGGGAGGAA
>VZTH01017551.1:42402-102035 GCA_013397815.1 Aleadryas rufinucha | reverse complement strand
GATCCAGGCATGGGATTATTTTAAGCCTCTGTCCTGTGCTGTTAAATTCAGATCCCAATTTATAAAAACCAGGATGATAAATCCAAGGCCATGCAGTCAAAGAGCGAGACTTCTCTTGAAACACGACGTTTTTCACTGAGTAAAAGATTGGACTCAGTTGTGTTCTGGAGGACAATTTGGGCCCAAAAGAGCATCTACTGCAGCCTCAGGCACCCTCAGAAGAAAGCAAATCAATCTTCATGTCCAAGCCAGCCCAAGCAATTACCCAAAAATCATGAGAACATCACTACAGCAGGAACTCACTGGTTGAAGTTTCCCTAAGTTCAGTCTGAGGTCCAGCCTCCTTTGCCAGCACCAGAGGTCAGGGGCTCTGATTTGGCAGAATGTTCTTCTTCTGCTGTTTACTGACCTGTGTTTTCTTTTATTCTCACAATGTCTCTGGTATCTTCCAAGAGGTGAAGGCCCCAATAATTCATCACTGCCTAGAGAGAGGCACTAGACAGAAACAGCAAAATTGCTTTTTTCTCCAGTGGTTTGGCTCAGTTTCTCCTCAGTTTCCATTCCAGTCCAGAGTTTAAACTGCCAGGACTCTGTAGTATTTGAAATATTGGTATAATGAGACAGATAATTAAGTTCCAGAGGATCCTATTTTATCCTGGGGACTGCATCACTGTCTTAAACCTCACCACCCTCCTGGAAAATAAACACTTGCTGTCATAGTACCTGTCTTTTTTAGAGGTAAAAGTGACAAAAGACAAAGACCACACCCTTGTAGCTACTGCTTAGACAGATTAATATTTTAAGAAGCTTTTCCCCTTCCCACTGTAGATCACTTGATTCTTTCACTCATATTCCCTGGGGCAAGGACCTCTTCTTTATGTTCCTGCTGGCCTAGGGAGGATATGCCCAGTTAGGGATACCAGTTAGGATACCAGGTATGGTGATTTTTGGGATGATATCCAGACCTCCTGGTGTCCTCAGCAGCCAGTGTAGCTTTGTAACAGCCAGGAGCTTGGGTACTCAGGAGGGAGGAACATGGGAGAGATGTCAGGATAATAGAACTCTCCTCCCAGCCACTTGCTCTTTGCCCAGACCTGATGAGCCTCTTTTATGGTAATAATTCTAAGGATCTAAAAAGAGAAAACAAATTAATAGGGGTTTGTAACCATGTCATGAATTAGCACATCCCTTTATAGCTGAGAGTCCTGGGGTTTGCTTTGGGGTTACCAACACACACAGAGCTCCATTTCACCTCTAGAACTCTCCCTCTCTGCATCCATTCAGCATCTCAACGAGAGATTCTGGCTTTGGGGATCATCAATAAATGACAGCAATGAAAGAACAGGGAGAGAAACTCTTGGAGTGCCTTAAACCCAAACACAGTCTGATGTCACGAGGTAGGAAGCAGATTCCACCCCTGAAGAAGGGATTTCTCTCCCTTTGCCTTGCAGAGTTCCCTGCAGTTCTGTGTTTACAGTCACTGGGATGATGCCGCAGTTGTGTCAGAACCAGGACAATTGCATAATCCAACAAACTGAACAGAAACCATCTCACAGCAACAGCTGCTCAGTAACAAGGAGGTTTCCCTCAGAAGCCAGGAGAAAAATCCAACCTTAATTATCCATGGCAGTAGAGAAGAAGTACGGCCCAGCTCTGCAAGTTTGGGTCACCAAAACAGGAGGAAAAATTCCAAGCATTTCCCCAAAATAAAAATTCCTGCTAATGCAAGTGCAGAGAGTGAAGGCCTGCTGACTCATTCTTACTGGGTTTTTTTTTCACTTAAAAAATAACTTTAATGCTCAGTAGAGATTGACCTGTGTGAACCATGCTAAAAATTTCTTAAGTGCAGTGGAAGACAGGAATCCAGAGTGAAAAAAAAAATTATTTAAAGTATATCTTCAGTGCATTTTATTGACTTTTAAGCCCCAGAACTTTATGACCTCCAAGATTCAATTCCCAGGATGTGTTTGTTTCCAAGGATATATTTGAAAAGGGAGGTTCCATTACAATTGGTGCTACCTCTGTGCACCCCAGTTTTAGTAAAATATGAGATTATACAGACACAGTTCAATCCAGTGAAATTATGAAGAATATTTGCCCTATTTGAACAACTTAAATGCTCCCACTGCAGCTTCATTTGCTTGTGGAGATAAAACTGGGGGATCAGTGCTAAAGTCATAAACATTCCTTAGAAAATGAGTAGATTATTTACCTGTTGGAAATATAAGTTGTGGCACTTGTTTTCATAACTCTCGACCCAAATTTGCACATCCAAGCAGAATCTGGCATCCAGGCACACTCAGGTTTCAGTGGCTCAGCAAATCACTGAATGGGCCCACAGAGCTCACATCCTCTGTTAGTTCACAGCATAAAAATCCAATCTCTTGAGTCCTTCGTGTTCTGCTGTTCACCAGACAGACTCTAACCTTTAGCAAAGTAAGCATGCATTTTGCTTAATTAAAAAGCCAATGTCTTTCACCTTGTATTTCAGCATTTCTCTACTCTATCATCTTCACTATTATGAGGTTAATTTAAAAGATTAAGTAAAGATTCTGAAGAAAAAAAGCACAGTATTTGAAGAGGATCAGAAGGTAATTTTAAAAGCATGTCTGTTTATTCAATTTTTCATCTGACCTTCAAGGCTTCTGAAGATCTTTGGAAACACAGTCTTCCTTTTATGTGTCTGTGTTAATGCCAGGGATGTTCCCTGAGCCCAGCACACCTGCAGGTATTTAATGGCAGGCTGCAGAGAAATCTGCTCTCCAGACCTGCCTTGCTCAGCTATAATACCCCTCAAAATCTGAAATTAAATCATTACAACTGCGTGATCACCCCAAGGAGCCAAACCAATTTCAGTGCTGTTACTTGAAGACTGCCAGCATTAAAAAGGAAAACCTTTTAACTAAAGTGGACCATAAAATATCAAGCTATGAAGTTTTTAGTGGCATGGAGAAGTGCACATACCTGCATTGCACACAGCAGTGTCTGAGGGTTTCTTCTTGGAAGACCCTTCATTTTCAGGTCATTTCTTAGTGCCCACTTAATTTTGGCAACGAAATTTCAGAAAACATAATCAAAAACTTCAGAAAGCATATTGCAAATTTGCCTTTTTATTTTTATGATGCACATGGAAGTAACAAACTGCATTTGATGCCTGTACATTATAGATATACTTGAGTTGCATTTTATACATGTGTGTGTGTGTAAGGATCTTGTTTTGAGATCTCTTCTCCCTCCCATCATTTTACCTTCAAAGGTTTCAGTATTAGAAGCCTCTTGAAGAGCGATTCTGTTACATGAGAATTCATCAGTACAGGGGGTTTATTTTCAGCATTCTCACGCTGGCATTAATTTAATGCCAGTTTTAGTTAACTGAAATAGCCCCAGCCCATGTTTCCCTCCTGCAGAGCACCTCAGTGGGTAGCTGTCAGTGTTTATGCCAGGATTCACTGGAGTAATCCGTCAGGAAAACAAATCCCAGAGCCTAATGCAAACAGGCTAAGTGCTTGTATTGCTTGTAGAGAGTCAGGAATCACCTGTCACTGAATCTGAAGCCTCAGCACTCTGTGCAGATGACACTTTCCACCCCCAGATCTGCAATTTCTTTCCTCTGAAGAGAGAACGTTGTTTTCTTGACTGGGATTGCTGTTGTTATTTACATGTGCAGGCAGAAACAAGACACTTGGTGTGAAGTTAAGGTTTGGCAGCGCTGCCGTGACCGTCTCTTGAGATGAATTTTTCCTGTCCTCGCCCTGCTGGGATCAGCTTTCCCACCCACCATGTTCTGGAGCTGCCTCTCCCTTCCTCCCCCCAGCTCCTCAGCACAGAATGTGCTCTCACTCAGCATCCTCTCAGCAAGCTTCTCCTCAGAGCCTCCATGCACTGGGAATATCACAGAATATTGGGGTTTTTCCCAGGTGCTGCTCCTCAACCTTCTCTCTTTAGTTTCTGTGCAGTACCAGGCCTGTTCTTAACATGAATTTGTTTTGCACATCTTCTCTGTATCTGTTTTCACCAATTTCCAAGATGGGAATCAGCCTCGTGCCCCACTCTGTGCATCCCCCAGAGCAAAGCTGAGCTGGCTTCAGGGCCCAGAAGATGCCAGGAACGCAGGCTCAGCGTGTGGCACAACAAACAGAGGGTCCTGTCCAGCCTGGAGTCAGGAGGCATCGTGAGGATGTACTGATCCCATGGCTGGAAATCTGCTGATTTCTCCATGGAAAGGGAGGACCAGCACTGCTCCTGCCCCGCTTCCCCCAGCACAGAGCAGGAGGATGGAGGCGGGGAAGGACAAAAGGGGACAGACTTCAGTTCACAGCACTCCTGCAAGCTTTTATCTGCTTTTATCTGCTTTTCTCTGCTTATTAATTGCAAGATGCATCTGTTTCACATGTCTGTCCTCTGCTTTCTGTGCCATTTTCTGTGTTGAAAACTCTCTAGAGCATTACCCCTTACCCCAGCTTGGCTAATGAATAATGGTTGTCAGGAGAAAGTCTGGAAAAGGAGACACTAAAAACAAAGTTTCTTCCGCTCTTAAACTTGCTCTGTCAGCATCTCCAGATCTGAAAGCTTTGAAAGCTATCAACCCATTTTTTGGATCATTAGGCACTTTCAAAACAAAGCAATTACATTTTCACCAGAATAGTGTTTTGGAGATTCCCACCTCTTAAATTATTTCCCTTGCCTTGACCCAGCACCAGGCTGATGGGACTATTCTATAGGGGTGGAATTTTCTGCAAAAAACCAGCTTTGAAATGTATTTCAAACAATTTCACATTGTGTATTACCCATTTCTCACACAATGGAAAAATCAGTACCTTCATCAGGAACTGCATTTCACAAGTGGGAGCTCTCCACTTTTTAATCTTTTCTTTTGAAACAGGAGGTCTGTTCAAACCAGGATGTCACTCCATGTCACATGGAAAAATCCTTATCTGTAAATCATAAGCTCCCTGGGAGCCAAAAACAAAAGGAATTTAGACCAAATATATCCACAGGTAGGAAAATCAAACTGCTAAAAAATAATCTGGCATTCCCAAACAGGCATCAATTAGACCACAAAAGGGAGAGTGAAAAGAAATTGCATTTAATTATGTCTTGCACTGAAGTAATCCACTTTATCTTGAGGAAGGTGACCTGTTTACAGTTTGCACATCATCTTCAATATTCCTCCCATGCTCAGCTGAGTCTAATGAATGTGTCACTTGTTTGAACAGCACAGCACAGATTATGTGCAGAGCTTCTTGACATCCTGTCTGGGTGAAATGGGGCAAAGCACCCTTTGCATTTCAGTTTTGCATTTTGTTATCAAGAGAGAGGCAACACGGGCATGAAGGGAAAAGGCAAAAGGAGAGACATTACAAAGCTTAACACTCATTGTGTATTTGAGTGGAGATCAGACTCTGAGTTGAAGTAGAAAAGTATGGAGAATTTTCCAGGCAAAACAATTTCTAGCTGTGGTGGGCACAAATGTGATCATCAGTTATGAGAACTGAGGAATGGAACTGGACAGAGAACTTTACACTTTCACAGTCCCTGTCCTCCCAGTTTACTGAATATCTTTATTCTCAGCAGATTTCTGAGTAAATCACTCTCCCCATGCCATGGAGATGAGCTGACTCTCCAAACATGAAGAGCACCAAACACTTAGCAACAACTATTGTGGGACTGTCAGATACTTAAATCAAAGTCCAGTGAAACCTCATCAAGAAAAATCTCATCCCAAAAAAGCGGACTGAAATCAGCCAAGCAGCAGAGAGAGAAGCAATTTCCCAGCACTTGGAAGTGTCTGATACTGCTTTTTTTAGCTGCATTTGAAAAGGTTTTATTCTCAGTGATATTTTGTTTACTTCCCTCCTGCACAAATCATGCAGGCATTTCATTGTCTGTTTGGATGCACTTCTTCAGCAAGTTGTCAGACAAGTGTGGGTGCAAAATGATGGCCCAGGAGAGAGGCTATGCTTGGAAATGTCAAAGCCAGCCACACAAGGAGATGGTTTGACTTGGCATTTCCTTCATTAGAATTTCTATTCATGGAGATTTCCAAGTCCCAAATGTTAAGTAAGCATCTATTTAAGGGGCACTGGTGGTCTATCCTGAAGAGCTGAGTTTCTCCCAGCTGAGGTGTTTGTTATCCCTGTGGTGATTCCAGTGATCCCCCTGACTCAGGTGTCCAATTAGCTCAGGAACACAACGTGCTGCCTTGGAAGAGGGGTTCAAGTGCAGAACAGACCCCGTGAGGAGCTGCAGTTTGGGAAGGAGGCAGCAGCGCCCTCCCCACCTCCTTCCCTCGTGCTCCATTTGGGAAAACATCCCTCCACTGATTTCTCCAGCAGCTGCCAAATGTTTTGTTTCACAGACTCTGTGGTGCCTTAAGTGTGGCCAATGTGCTACAGGGAGGGAAACAACAAGAAAACTGGGGTAAAAATTCCCCTCTCTTCTCATCCTCACTCTTTTTTACACACAGTCCCATTGTTTGAATTGGTTTCATCCAGTCCTCGGTCGGAGTTCAGGACACGAGTGAGCAAAAGGGAATTTAAGTCACATTTATTCCTCCTTGATCCCAGCCTGGCTTTAGGCCAGACCAGTCATCTCCAAGGAGCTGTTTTTAGGCTCTGCACCAGCTCATGTCTCGAAGCAGTTGACATGATCTGACAAACATTTTTAAGATCTCTCAACAGAAAGTTATGCAGATGCTTTGCTAAGAAAGAGCAAACAAACCAAATAGCCCAATAATTGACTTTCAGAAAGTAATTTGCACAGGGTCACTAGAGGGATTTGTGGAGTGGAGTTGACTGCTGAAGGAATATGGATTTTTCTATTCTGAATTGGTTGTTTTCCTGTGCACAAGCAAGTTGTGACAACATGTGTGGTTGGAAAGTAGACCATAAATGATAATGTTAGTATATTAATGAAAAAATAGGCAATAATATCTTTAAATTATTACATTTTATTTATTATTTATATATTATGCTATATTAATTATATTCTACTGTGTAATATATATATAATGTTATGGTATATATTATATTTATTCTTTTAAAATATTTTTACATTCTTTTGAATTAGGCAATAGTGTCTTTTAAATTCTTAAAATTAAAACCTTTGACATTATTAAATTCATCTTTTAAATTCACAGCCAAGGCTCTCAAGATGCTGTTTTAAGTAGACATTCACAAACATGCCAGCTGAAGCCATGTACAAACCCCCAGTCAGCTAATTTCTGATGCCTCTGATGCCTCAAAACACAGACTGGGTTAAAAATCACCTGCTGCCTTACGAAGTGAATAAAAGAATCTAATTTTAGCACTAAAAATCAGCTGCCCAGTGACCACATTTGTGTCACAGACGCAAAACCAAGGTGGGAACTGGATGCAGATGCTCCACAGCACACAGAGCTCGCACAGGTCAGCTGTGACCAGAATCCGCTTTTCCCACCGAGCTGAAGGCTTTTCCTGCCTGTTGTCAGTGCCAGGCGCCTCCTCCCCAGCCCGGCACCAGCTCAGGTTACAAAGCCAGGCAGGTTTTAATTTGCAGCACTGGCAAAAGGGCTCTCCTGCCCGCCCTGGGCAGCCGTGCTGATGTGGGGGGCTCTTGGTTAGGCTCTGATTAGGGAGTTGTCAGCTCATCACCGGCTCTGAAGATGACAGGCTGTGCCCAGTGCTGCTGAGATGAAGATCCCTCGCAGCTCTTGGAGGAATCTTCCTTCAGCTGAGCAAAACCTGTGTGTACGAGAGACAATCAAGGGCTTGAGTAACAGAAGCAGGTTGTCAGATAATGCTTTTTATTTAGGAAGGTGTTGAGAAATCCACTTTAGGCGTGTGCAACCTTGAGATTTCTGGTAGGTGTAAAATTCGGCACATCCCCTTAGGAACTGGAGCTACGACATGTGACAGCTTTTCCAGAAGGCAGAGAGGGTCAGGTGTTTCCTGGAATTTGCCACTGGATCCATGCTATTTTATGGCCAAGTCCATGGAAACCTGTGCAGGTTCAGCTCCAGCTGAGCCTGGATTTCATTGTCATATGCACCAAAACAGTGCAGATTTGTTTGAATCACAAAGCCCAGTGATTGGCACAAAAGTGACAGATGGACTTCCAGACAGAGAAATTTTAGGTGATACAAGAGGAATGCAAACCATGTCTGCATGGGGCTGAACTCAGACCAGGCACTGACACCCATGGGAAGAGATTTTGGGGTTGTGGGTTGCACTCTCAGAAATCATCAGGACCTTGTGCAGCAGCAGCCAAGGCAGCAGCATCCTGCAGCTCTATAAAAGCTGATCATGCTCTTGTCTCTGAGAAGTGTGGATTCACAGCCTCCACACCCCAAGAAAGAAGCAGTGGAGGCAGAGAGGTGAAAAGGGGCAACTAAAATGACTGAGGGGAAGAAGTTGTTTATAAGAGACTGAAAAGAATGTCTTCAGTTTGGAGAGAAGGAGCATAAATAAAGTGAATACAGAGCTGCAGGGCTAAATCAAAGTAACTGCACAGCAATGGACAACTGGAACTGGCTGCCCCAGGCACTTGTGGGCACTAATGGCATTCACAGGATAACAAATTCCTGCACTGCAGGTGTTTGTTTGGATAGCTGGAGGACCAGGTAGAGACACCCTCAATACAGCAACTGGGAGAGCCAGGGATGCAGAGGGAACGGGCCAGAGGATGGGACCATTTTCTGTGTTCTTCCTAAATAGCAGCTCCTGCTGCCTCTGATGGATAGAGAGCTCTGGGATGTTTATGGATCCAGCAGGACATTTCCTACACTTTCTTACACTACTGCTCATATTTTGAAATGGGACATTCAGAGCACTATAGACACCAAAAATTTGAAATCATTAAATGACTGTCTACACTTTTCAATTCTTCAGATAAGTAATGGTACCGAAAGGAAACTGTTTCACTTAATGATTTGTTTATTCTTTCATCACTCATGTACATCTGGCCAGTATTGTGACAGCTTTCAGTTCTATATTGCTGTTTCCATCTTACTCCTGATTGATTTATTCATCTTTGCCAGTATATAAAGAATGGAGTTGCAAAGCTGCTCATTTTTTCCAGTTTGTCAGGTGTCAGTCCAGCACTAACAGCCTGATTCAAAGCACAGTGCTGTCAATTGACATTTGACCCTCATTAATACTGCTTAGGAGAGAAGCTGAAAACTTGAATTGCTGCTCTCAGCTTCTCTGTTCCAGCCCATAAAAACCATTAAGAGAGACTCTTTGCTTCCAAACTCCTCGCTCCAATCTTTTCCAGGATTTTGTTGTTGTTGTTGGTTGATCTGAACAAAAACTCTCAGTCTTACCAGCAAAGTGGTGCCTCTGGCTCTGCCTGGGGTCCAGTGCTCAGAGTGCCAAGTCAGGGTCTCTAAACAGCTTTGAGGTAGCAGCTGCCTTCTCATCACCCACCAAACCACATCAGGAGACAGAGCCTTCCAGGGGGGAAAAGAGTGCTGTGAGCTGCTGCCAAGGCACGTTTCCCACTGCCCTGGGCCACCTCTGGCTCTGTGTGAGCTGGACACCATCCCCAGCTGGTCAGGGATCCCACAGCTCCCAGCTCAGAGCCCCACCACCAATGATCTGCTCATTTAAAGCACCATCTGACAGTGACATTTCCTCATTTCTAATTTTCTGTTTACTCCTCTGTGCACTCTCTGCAGTGCCTGGTCCAGCAGCCGTGCAGACACTCAGACTCAAACAGCAGCAGGGTTCGGGGGCTGTGTGTGCAAACCATGGGCAGCTCTTTTTGTGGGCAGGAATAAACAACAGCATTTACCTCATATCTTCACAAGGAGATCCATCAAGGCTCAGGACAAAGATCTCTTCCCCCAGCACTCTCATTCTGATTTTTGCTGCATCGCAGTCCCTCTTACAACTTCTTCAGAGCTGCTCTCAGTCTGTTGACCCTTCAGCGTGGCTTTCTCTAACCATAAAAACCTGTGGATTTTTCCAGGGATTCTGTTCTAATGGATTTTCTAAACAGTCAAAATTCCTCTCTCCAGATGTGTGTATCTCCATTAATTTATACTGAGATTCCTACAGCTCAATATTTACTACTGGTTATGAGTTGGTACAGTGGAGTTATATCATTTAAGTCCAGAAAGTTCAGCAGAAAATTTGCCTGAAGCACAGTCCTTGTAGCCTGATTTTCAGAGGTAAGAACAGGAGAACCACTGGATTTTCTATCCCAGAGGGGACAAAAACCTAAAGCTCCAGAGGCTTTGTGCTTTAGAGCCCAGAGAGTGGATGAGAGCTGCTGCCAGCTCTGCATTGCCACAGTTCTCTCTGAAAGAAAAACGTCCTAAAGCAAGTCCTGATTCCAGGTGAGGACAGTATGGGCTGTGACACACAACCAAGCAGGTCTGGCTCCATCCATGTGTGGTCTCAAATTCATTAGGGTATTTGAAGGGTATCTGGAGTGGTTCATTGTCATTTCTGCTTTTCACGCATTTCTGTCACATTTGTTCCCATGACAAGAAGTTTTTTAAAAATGATGTGGCAGATGTAGCCTGTCTGAGATCTGATGGCTCCTGAACAGAAATGTATTCAGGAATCTGCAGACAGGATTGCACTGAAGAGCTGCCTTGGAAAACTGTCCTCAGTCTGTAATGAATTCACATCCAGAGTCCTCAGATTGCTGTGAATTAATACTCTCTAAATGAGGCTGTTTCAAGACAAATCACAGGCCATCTGCCTGGCAAGGCAAACCAGGGGGCTGTGATGTGCAGATGAGTTCCCATCACACTCTGGAGAGGAATGCTCAGGCAGCCTGTGGCCACCGAGCAGCCTCCCAGCTTGGAACAGGTCACTGCCAGAGCCACTGGCCTGAGCTTTGCTGACCCACAGATCAGTTCTGAATCCCAGCACAGAAACAGGTCACTGCCAGAGCCACTGGCCTGAGCTTTGCTGACCCACAGATCAGTTCTGAATCCCAGCACAGAAACAGCCTGGGAGGTAACTGGGGCACACAACGAGGGAGCTGCTTTTTGGGATTCCCATATTCACCAGCCAGACCATCCCGGCTTTCTCACTTTCCTGCTTCCCCCTCCTTGTCCATTCTTTGTTTCTGATACCACAAGATTCTTGTGAAGGAACATGTTCATTATCAGACTGGAAAGCACTTTGTAAGAACTTTCTTTAGCTCCCAAGTGCAATTTCTTCTATGCACTGTGCAAAGCCTCCAGTCTGTCCTTTCAGATCCTGACCCAAAATACTGTGGAGTGCGAGGAGCTGGATAATGCCAGAGCCCAAACCTCTCACTGTTAGCAACAGCCCTTGGAAACATTTTGCATCCATTCAGATGGGTGCAGAATCTGGTTAAACCCACATCACAAAAAAAGGAGTGACTGAAAAAACAAAATAAAACCCCAAACCAAACCCAAATAGAGTAAGCTAAATCCAGAAAGATGGGAACAGATTCTTACTCCAGGCTTTATTACCAGGCTGCTGTGCGCAGTGCACTCTGTGGAAAGGCAGGAGCCAGCAGCAAGATACTCAGTGAACTCTCCCATTCACCACAGACATGGGGGGATTTTTTCCAATTTTATATTTCTATCATTTTTTCAATGTGCATCTGCACAGCAAGGGCCCTCTCTTTCCAGATGGCATCTTGCCTGCTTCACTCTGGCTTCCATCTGGAAGAATTGTTTTGCATCTGCGTCCAAAACTGGAGCCAGCTCTGCTCCAGTTATCGGTCAGTAACATGAGAGAGGGAGATAGTTCATGCTCTCTTAGCTGAGGATCTGTGCTATGATCCCCCAGCTTTCAAAAGGATTAACCTTAGAGATAAATGCTCTGCTATCTCCCTTCCCCAACAGAGCTGCTTGGAGCAAACCCCTGGCCTAACTCTGGTGATGCTCCTGGAGCAGAGCTGGATGGAAACAGTGCAAGAAAAATACATGAACTGGATCTGTGACATTAAGGATTGCCCTGCTGGTGTTTAATTCCAGACACCTGAAGCTAAATCCTGACAGAGTGAGGGTGGAAGCAATAAGAAATATTACTAAGCACCTCTACACCAAAGGATTGCTCTCACCTAAGCTTGAAAGGAAGAGGTTGAATCAAAACTAGTCCTCCAGTCATAGGAAAGAGACAGAGATCTGGCTCTTTTCTTAGGGTGGGGAGAATCACTGACAATCCTGCTAAACTAGCTGTCAAACCTGCCTAAAATCAGATTATAGGAATCCCAGCCCAAGATGGGTCTTGATCGCAATTCAAAGGCGGCTGAAGTTGTTAAAGCTGATTTTCTAGACATGAGAGCCTCTCTGTGACTGTGCTGGGGATGACAGATGTCACCGAGACATCACACCAAGTGTCCATTTTAGTTGAAGCATTACAAGTTTCAAGCACAAGTGTTCCAGTCTCTGCTAACGAGTCAGGGAGCAGTTATCCCATGGGATACATGAAAATGACTGCGCTGACCTTGTCCTTGGGGTGCCACGGGGAAAAGTCTCCCTTGGCAGCCTTTTGTAGCCATGTCCTTTGAGCCCCCCTCCCACTGCTCTGACATGGATGATGGCACAGACAGGGGAAATCTTCTTGCTGACATGTGTGGGCCTGCTGTCTGCTAAACACACTGGTTGTGTTCAGTGTAAGGATAAACTTTGACTAATTAAGGCTTGTAAACTATCAGCCACAGATGGTACCAGTTTTAATGTCTCCTTGCGTGAGTCTGCATATGGCTGGGAGAACAGGAGCCAAACCCCACCAGCAAACTTCCATTAGCAATTATCAGGGACCCAAAGCAGGTCTTTGGAAAAGGTTGGGGTTTATTGCAAATTTCTGGAGTCCCCATGAATTTAAAAGCATGTGTGTCCTGTAACTTTTGGGGTTTGGCATTTCCTTTCCTACGTGTTTATTCTTTCTGAATAATCCCATAGCAAAACTTCTGTTTAAGGCACAGGTTGGAAGTTCAACAGACATTATTTCTTTGCTTGCCAATTGTTTTTGAAGTTATTTTTGGTAGCAGCATCTTACCTGATGACACAATTTATTTTCCCTGCAAGATGCAGTTTGGCTTTAGCATTTAGGAAAAACATGTTTACTGGATTAACCCTCAGGAACCAATAAATGAGAAATTGGGGCAATATTGGCTAGGCTGAAAATGCAAATGAGCAGCAAAACCACTGATGGTTACAAAAATGGCAGGGGAGGAAACCTGCAAATTCACCTTAATAAAATCTGTAAAGGAGAATTACAAAATATGCATCTGTCCATAGTGCCATATTTATATCCACCCACTCATGAACAGGGGGATGGCTCAGTGATATCTGTGTATTAGATTCCTGCCTCTGGTAGATAGAAAGCATGGAACTGAGATATTGATAGGACTTATCTCCTCCAGGCAGCTGGAGTGGAATGAAAAAAAGGTAGGATTTTCGGTTCTGTGCATGTCTGTACAGAAAACAGCCACATCTGAAACGACAGCACAATTGGATTTTAATGGGACAAATTCAGGATCAACCAGCACTGAACAGGTGTCAACCCCAAGTGCTCCACACTTGTCACAGCCTCTGAGCGTTTATAGGAACTGAAAGTTTGTTCCAGGGCTGTGGGAATCTGCTCCATCCAAGCTGTCAGTCCCAAGCAGGCTTCACCCAGTCAAACCAGTGCAGTTGCTCAGCAGCTGAGTTATCCCTGCCTGTGGACAAGGGGGAATTCATGAACACACCAGAGGCACTCTGTCCCCACACTCACACAACCCAACCCCTCCTACTCTGCAGCTCAGACAGAAAAATCTGTGCTACCCTTTTCCTCCTGCACCCTATGCTGGCACAGTTCAGAGCTTTGACCTAGACTAAAGACAAAATGTGTGCCCAAAAACTCAGCCCTGTATTTTCTGGCTTCCTTTGGTACATCCTGGCAGGAGGCAGGACAGAAATCACGGTCCCACAGCTCTGTTTCCGTAGTGCAGAGGTGCAGGGCTGTGCTCAAATCATTTGTACAGTAAATGGGGTACAGGAACACTTGCAAGGGTCCCATGAAGGAGAACCTGGAGAGCAGCTGTTGTGGTTGGCTGGATGCTGTGAGGAGACCACTGAAAGATTTGTAGAAAAAGATTCCCTCAGAACTGAGGTTTTTAATGTCGCTCGCTCGACTTCTCTCCAATGATTCCATGCACTGAAAACGTCATCTTCAACTTCAGGGAATCTTATGTCACATCCTATGTTTTTTTCATTAAAAATGAATAAAATATGACATCTTTATTAATAACTGATCAACTTCAGCTTGCCTCCTTCCAAAACTTTTAGAGCATCAGGAATAGAGTAATAGCAGTGGCTGGAATCAGCCTGCTGCACCCACGCCCTCTAA
Source organism: Aleadryas rufinucha (assembly GCA_013397815.1). NCBI lineage: Eukaryota > Metazoa > Chordata > Aves > Passeriformes > Aleadryas > Aleadryas rufinucha. The sequence continues at coordinate 87,729 of VZTH01017551.1, read as the reverse complement.
ATAATGGAGCAATGATTTTGGGACAGGGTTTTAAAGCTGGATTTGCCAATAGAGATCATTTCTCATCACATGCCATGGCTGGGCAGTGCAGCTTTGCATTTTCCTCTGCAGCCCCAGTGCTGGAGCCCAGCAGTCAGGACAGTGCTGCACTCACTCTTCTCCTGATGCAGGGAAATGTTTGTGACAGTGGTCACTGCAGTAACTCAGCAATCAGACCTAAGTGGACATGAAGGAATGCTTGAAGGATATCACAGCTTATTTTTAACTCACTACCCTGCCCTACCTAGTCATTAATTTTGATGCAAAGTACTTTCAATTCCATGGGAATAAACAAAGCAGAGCATGGCCCCAGTGCAGCACCAAGAGCAGCAGACACAGCCTCTGCAGAGGGGGATGCTCCAAGCCCATGGAAGAGGGACCTTCCAGACCCCCCAGGGAAAGGCTGCCTGAGTCAACAGAGAGCATTCACTGAAGGCAAGAAAGGAGGCTGGACACCAAAAACCCATTTAGTATTTCAGGAAAGATATAAAGAAGCTGAAGGGTTTTCAGGCAGTGGTAAAGGATGGGAGAAATTTCTGTTGACCCAGAAATCTGTACCATGATGGTTGTACTGAGAGAAAATATCCACACAAGAACAGATTTGGGGCCACAATGGCAGGGAAATAAGTGTGTGGGAATGAGAGGTCACAGAACCAAGGGAATAAACAATATGGATTATCTGAATCATGGGGGGAACTCTGGAGGTGTTACCACCAAGCACAGCCTTCCCTAAGCAGAGATGACCAAAACCAGCACTGTTTAAAAGGTGGCAATACCCAGGTTACACTCCAGAAGGGAGTTTTCCTCTCTCAGTACAGCTCCTTATCAAAATGTTAATTGTTTAATGGGAGATTGAGGGTTCCCTGCAGCCAGGATTTCTCAATGCTTTATCTCTGAGTTGAACACAGGGATGTTTGCAAACAGAGGCTCTGCTGTCCCAAGGCTCAAATCCTGATAGCAGGGAGGCTTCAGGGCCATTTCTGGAATTTCTCCATCCATTGCCACTTCTCCACTGTGATCAGACGTGTCCTGCCTTCATACACTGTTTGGCACCTGTCAGAGACTGGTGAGCTGGAGAAACCTGAATTTTCCATTACAGAAACAAAATTTATTAAAAACCAAAGAAATTATTAAATCATAAATTAGTCTTTGTTTAACTTTACTAAAATTGTCAGTTCTTTCTTATCTTTCTTAAATTGGAATGCTTTTTTTCAACTGCAAATTGTTCACTTCATAGTGCCAGAGAGACCCCCAGACCCTGTGACATGTTGAATCCCTCACTACTGAAATCCCATACAGGTTTGGTGGTTCCAAAATAGCCAGATCCAAAATCATTAGTTTGTTAACAGGACCTTGCACTATCTACCATATATTTCTGTAGCTATGCCTTCCTCTTCCTCCTCTTATTTATTGTATTTAATATATACATTAAAAATATTCTAAAAGTATATAAACATTTATTCTCAGAGATCCAATTCTCTCTGATGAGTGAGCAGTGATTCTGGAGGTGTTTTTAACACAGGGGAGTCTGGCCATGTATGGGCTTTTTTAATTGATCTCTGCTCTGTTCTCACTTTGATTATTTAGGCAGAAAAGCCTCCCTGGATTTTCCTTTCCATGATTTAAATTTTCACTGCATGAATTACACCTCCTGTGCTTTCACCAGTCCGTTGAATCCATGCACATTCATACATACACTGATAAATGAGTCGGGCTCATTCATCCCATATATCTCCTGTGACCTCTCAGGTCTTTAATTAAAGGATTTCCTTCCAGCCCGCACTGCAATGCAAATAAATATCTTTATGCCCGAGCCTAGCGAGCCATCCCTTTCTCATTAAAATGGCAAAGCTCTTGGCTCAGACAGGCGGTGAACAAGCTTAAGGAACTGGAAAAGGCCCACTACAAGGGAGCAAGGGAAGGAGCATCAGCGAACATCAGAACTACTCAGTCATTAAACAGTTGTTAACTGCTCACAAGAGAAAGGTCCTCCGGGGTCAGGAGCGCTGCTACACCCCCCACAGCTCGCATCAGCAACCCACTGAAATTCAAGCTGTCCTTGGGAAAACATCGATTGCGCGTTTCCAGGGTCAGCTGGGAGCGTTCACACACAGCCGGAGCGCGACTGCTCCACGCCGGGCTCTGCTCGGGCTCCCCGGGCCAGCCACGGTGGGTAAGAGCCCCTGTTCTCCGTGCTGGGAACCAGCTGGACACCAGTCCCACTGACGCCTATTCTTGGTCTTAAAATCAGGAACCAAACACGGTTAGAAGGGAAAAAGGGGTTTTACCTCGGTATTTATTTTAAGGATCCTTGGTGCACTCTGTCCAGGTGGAGCACATTGAAATGCACACCCAAATGCACCCCCGTAAGCACCCCCGAAATGCACACCCACAATAGATCATGTATAACATTATAGGCCTTGCCAATTAACACATCTATCAAAGATTCCCCAATGAGAGGCTGAGTGAACCCCCCTCCCCGAGGAACTTTCCCCCCCTGGCCAGGCCTATCTCAGTTCACAAAATGTGTTCCAGAGAAGCCCTCGGTGTCTGAGGCTTCTGAGATGTTTGGTCTCCTGGCTTAAGGAATATTGGGTCTATGCTGGTTATCAAACCTGAAGAATTAGAAGTATGTGGGCTAAAAGGCCCTTAAGAATACATAAAGCTATATAAAAGAGTATATAAAAAAGGAGTGTATAAAAGGGAAAAAAATCATCGTGGCATCACCACCACTGGGGCACTGAAGGCACAAAATCCTTGAGTCCCAGCGCAGGGAGCAAGAGCAGGACTGTACCCTCAGTCTCAGCTGCTTGTGGCCTTCCTTGTGGTGATGCACCCTCTCTGGCCCAGCAACTTGAACAGAAATACACAGGAAGATGGTCAAAATCCTAAAATCCAGCCCTCAGCCTCCTGATCAGGGGTGTAACAACCACAGGAATGAACTGCTCCTCATCAGGCTGAGGGGGATGGTTTATTTCATGTCATTACCACCACAAAAATCCTCCAAGGATGTAAAGAAAGAGGAAGGAAAACTCTGACTGTCATGTCTAACTGTCCAGCTTGACTAGGATGGCTTCAGGAGAATATTTCAGTGTCCCCACATCCCCACACAATCCACGGAGCAATCCCAGGGCACCGTGTTATCACCTTGGGAAAGCTTTGTGCTCTCCAGTATAAACTCACTATGATATTCAATATTTATAGAAAGAGAATGGCCCATGAGGCAGGTTACTGGTGTGTGGAAATCTGCTACCTAATGCAAGTCTACTTTAAACTCAATCCAGATGGAAATTGAGGGAGGAGAGAGATATATACACATCCTTCCAGCCTCCTTAAAATCAATCTTTTTAATACATTTTAAAAGTTTGAAACTGAGCTGACTCTACAGTAGGTTTAGGGAAAATAACCAGCTAATATGCCAGTTTTCAAATGAAACAAATATTTGAATTCGTTCCCCGTTTTTTAGAAAATATCTATTTTATACTGAAAATACAGCCATCTTTGTAAGTGAATAATGCATGCTAAAGTTAGAAAAGAGAGAACAAAATGAAAGGAAAAAATAATGCCAAACCAAAAACATCAGTTTGCCAGCTCCCAGAATGTTTATTCAAATTATCCACATGGGTGATTTAATTCTCCTCTAATCACCCACAAAAGAGTTACTGATGACAAGCTCTGAGTTTAATCCAATACACCGTAATCCACTCCTTTCTGGGTTTCTTGCTCTTGATTTATGCCCCACCACAACAAAGACCAGCACAGATCTGCAGAATAAATCAACCAAGATCAAGCCATTGTTAAAAATCACCCCACAATCTCACACCACAGAAGCAAAACCCTAAAAATGAATTATCTTGGCCTTGCTGCATTCAGGGTTTTCGTGGTTTGATGGCTTGGTGAAGATGCACATGAGAAGACACAGACTTAAAAGCTGAAAAGACCATCAGTTCCACAGATTATTATTTTCCATCTTGTCTTCAAACTCATTTGCTCCATTCCCAACCTCTGTCCAAGAAAAAGAAGCAATTCCAAGCTGCTCATCTTCTTCATCCCTGCTTCCCTCAGGGTTCTCACTGCAATCACCACAGTCCAGAAAGCCAAAGCACCAGGACACAAACTTTGCTTCAAGTCCAAGATCCCTCCAAGACAAATCTTGTTTTGAGTCCTCCAAAGCTGAAGTTCACCCAGTCCCCAGAGCCACCAGTGGGACTGAAGCACCTCAGCAGCATCTGGGCTGAAACCCAAATGTTTTCCTCGTGCCCGTGTTGCCCACATTGCTTTTTCACAAGTCCTGCTCTCACAGTGCTGGCAGGTTCCTGCAGTGCCTTTGCCTCTTAATTTCAAGGGTGATTCAAAATATCAGTGTTTTGGGCCGTTCTTTCTCCAGATGAGCCCCAACTTAAGTAAGCACCTGAAATGGAAAAGGTGTCAGGATTCAAACACTTTGTGCTGTGGAATTATTTCTCTTCTTCATCCAGTAAAACAGGTGAAGTTGATTGTTACTCCCAAATCACCAAAACAATTTCTTTGTCATCAATCTGTCACTAATTTTGAAATCTCCTACTAAACTATACCCATCTGACAAAATACCAGTATAAAAATCAGTCTTAAATATCATAAATTAATGCAATCTCAAAACATCTGGACACAAATATTTCTAGTGATCCATGACATGTACAAATTCAGCAAATGGTTGGATTATATTTTGAACACTTCCGACAAGAGGTGATTAAAAGGCTGCTTTCACATAAATTCTCCAGTGGGATTTTGTGCTTTCCATGGAAATGCTCATTTAGTAAAACCAGAAAAAATCAAGAAACTTTTTGGTTGGGAAAAACAAAAACAAAACCACAAAACAAAACATAAATGCCAAACAATACAAAAAACCCCAAACAAAACAGAATTGTAGTGAGCAACTCATAAATGTTCACTTCTCAGGCATGAAAATCAGATCTGTGCACGGCTTCTGGGAGGGGGGAGAGCTTTCCCTGAAGATCAGAAGTGCTGTATCCATAATTACTGATAAACTGACTGATTAATTAAGTACTAGAGAGACATATGAATTCATCTAGTGCCTGATCCAACTCTCATTTACGACTCCCATTAGTAACATTAATGTGAATTGCAATAGGTATCTCATCCATTTCACTCTCTCCACCCATTATGCTTCAGGGAGAGCTGATTGAATGCTGCAAAGAGAGTGAGTGCATCTTGGCAAATATTAATTTGCACTTTGAAATGAATTTACTCTGACTGCTCTAGTTTGCCAGCTGGAATACTCATCAGAACAGGGAATTTTAAGCAGAGATTGGACATCATTCAACAAAAGTAAAATTAGGATGGTATGATATTCCCCAGGAAAGCTTTTCTGCATATTTATAAATCCATTTAAATGAGAAAAATACACTATGTGAGTATAATGTGCGGTAAGAAAAGCAGTGTTTTACCACCTGATATCATACGTCAGTTAAGGATCATTACAGGGTGTCACAAACCCAACCTGCTTCCAGAAATCATTCAATTAATGAAGGCAAAGACCAGAAAACCCAGAGATTTGAGATAATCTTCTCACTTGTAGTTTGCAGCCAGAAAAAAGACAGAATTCACTGCAACAGCTTTTCATTTCAAAGCCCCCTTAGGTAACTTGAAAACCTCAAAGGAGCCCCCCAGAACTGAGCATGATGTGGAAAAGAAGCTGCACATCAGCTGTCATTGGAGAAAGGTTGGAATAATCTCTCTGAATGGATTCACCAGCCCCACTTCCCCGCTGCAACAACCCCAAAGCTGCCCTGTCACATCAAAACTCCCACATCCTCTCTGTCTCACTGAAAAAACAGGAATAAACTTCTAAGAGAAAGTTCCTTCTGTATTCAAATGTTGAAGAACAGAGGGAAAAAGACATCAGCCTGCACAGTTCTGCTTTATCTCCGTGCTCCCTGGTGCATCCCATAATCAAACACAAGGCTTAGTCCACTCCACCCCTTTGTTTCAGCCTTCTGAGCACATGTGAATAGTTTCACCTTTCATTATTCAAAAATGAAGCAGTTCCCCAGTTGACTGGAAGCAACATTAATCTTATTGCAATATTTCTCTAAGCCAGGAGCAAAAATTAAGAGTAATTTGGGGCACTCTGTTCATAACCCAGTTTGCCAGTAGAGCCAAATTGTGTGCGTGTGCACAGCAGGGGATCCTTCAGGATAAAAAACCAATATTTCAGGGATGATAAAAGGATGGGTTTTCATCTTCATTTTTGGAAACCTGAGAGGGACCTCTAATAAGTCTGGCACGTCTCTGCTGCTCTGCCTGCAGGCACTCACGGCCTGCCTCTGCCTTGATCTTTTCGCTCTCCCTCGCAACTATTTTTTCTTTTTAACCAGAAATATGTGAATCAAGTGCTAAACCTTGCTGAGGTCTGTTGCACCTCCCCTAAGTCATCCTCCCAGGAGCAGCAGTTTGCTGCAGCGATGTCAGCTGAGGTGAGACAGGCGGAGGATTTTACAGGATTGGAGCTGCGACGTGGACGGCTGGAAAAGGGGCATCAGCTGATTTTCATCTTCATGTCCTACAGTACCCAGCACCTGTTCTCTTAAAACACAGAGAAATAAGCACTTTAAAGCAATATTTCAGCAGCTTTTCCAGCTCAGACCTCAGCTGGGTTGCATAGAATCACAGAATGGTTTGGGTTGGAAGAGATCTTAAAGATCATTTCATTCCAGCCCTTCACCATGGGCAGGGACACCTTCCACTATCCAAGGTTGCTCAGAGCTCCACCCAACCTGGCCTTGGACACTTCCAGGGATGGAGAATCCACAATTTCTCTGGAAAACCTGTGCCAGAGCCTCACCACCTTCACAGTAACCAGTCTGGCACAAGCCAGTGAGCTGAGGGCCAGGAGCAGTAATTAACCGATGACCTGGCACACCAGGGAATGGTAGAGCTGCTTGGTACAAGGATAACACTCACTCTGCAAAACAGAAAGCAAAACTGCTCAGACAACAAACAGCTCAACTTATTGACACCCAACTCATGAGCAGAGCATGAAAAAGGAATGAGAATATAAAGCCCAGTTCCTGGTATTTAAAGACTCAAAACACCGCAATTTAAATGCATTTCATACAGGGAAGCTGGCAAATAGCTCAATGTTTCTTTTGAAGTCTTCTATTTTCTGCTTCTCAAATTTTGGACACCTCCAGACTCAGGAGAGCAGAGATGGAATTTACATGAAAATTAAAGAGCATTTTGCATGTTCAATCTGTGTCACTTTTTAAACGTTACCTTCACGAGGGTGGAGGATGCTGGATTGACAGCTCTGGAGATTGGCATCTCTATTTATAGCCAAGGAGCAGGGAAAACAAAGGCAGGAGGAGGGCAGGCACGTGCCCAGATGTCCTCTGGTTTCCTCCCTTTCCTGCCTGATCTCTGCCTTGCCTGGGGAGCAGCAGATTTGGGATGTCCTGCTCCCCCTGCAGAGATGCCCACGGGGGAGGGGATGAGCAGCCACTGGTCACACCGGGGCAGACTCTGCCACTTGTGTGTTTGGGTGCTCACAGCACGAGGGGGATCATGGAGCACCTCTCCTATGAGGAAAAGTTGGGAGAATTGGGGTTGTTCAGCCTGGAGTAGCTTTGGGGTGACCTAAATGTGGCCTTCCAGTGCCTGAAGGAGCTAAAAGAAAGATGGAGAGAGACTTTACAAGGGTCTGGAGTGACAGGACAAGGGGGAATGGCTTCAAACTGACAGAGAAGAGGTTTAGATCAGATATCAGGAGGAAGGATAATTAATGATAAAGCAATTAGTGTGGGGCTGGAGTGGTGTTCAGCACAAAGTGAGTTTGTTGTAAGTTCACCTGAAGCCAGGGATCAAGGGGAAATGGTAAAACTAGAAAAAGAATTCTGAAGCCTGACCCAGCACAGCCTGCAGTGATTCCATCTCTACAGCCACATCTTTGGGAAGGAAGCCTTGCCTGCTTTCAAGACTGAGAGTGGTTGATTCGATTGTCAGCTGTGTTTGAATATCTTAACATCTCATTTTGGAGAGGCTCTTGCTTTATTTTTAAACTCTTTTTAAATTCCAAGAACAGACAATAACACCTCAATGTAAAACAACACCATCCTTTCTTTTTATTTACAAATTGAATCATAGAATGGTTTAGGTTGGAAGGGATCTTAAAGATCATCCAGTCCCACCCCCTGCCATGGGCAGGGACATCTTCCACTATCCCAGGCTGCTCCAAGCCCCATCCAACCTCGCCTTGGACACTTCTAAGGATGGGGAATTCACATCTCTGGGAAACTTGTGCCAGTGTCTTATAGTGACAAATTTCTTCCTAATATAGAATATAGAATTAAAGGATCACTTCACTAGAAGAGATAAATAGTTTACTAAAGCAATTGAAGCAAGGTAATAAACTGAAAAAGGCCTGGGGCAGTGAGTGACACAAATTGGTTAAAGACCAGACAGGGGTCAGTAGACCAGAGATTATTCAGGCAAGAGATCTGAAGGATCTTGAAAAGGAGTTAATGACAATGTCAGTAAAAATGCTGAAACTGGAAGCTGTACACAGGAGCTGGAACTTTCTTTTGAAGGGCAGGACCTTGATTATAGGAATTTTTAACCACAGAGTTTGAATTCATTTACCAAAAAGTTGATTGAAAATATAGAAAGAGATAAAATAATAAAACTAGCAGAAAACCACAATGAGTTACAAATGGAACACAACAGCTGTTTGTTGGAGAATGCTGCTTATTTAGTCCAGTGAAGTTACCTGGCTAATGAATGAAAGGGAAAAAAGAGGTGATACAGGGAACCTGAGGTTTCCTTGAAGAAGGGCCATCAAAAAATGCTGTTAATAAAACAAAGTAATTTTAGATGCAAGGTGACAACATCATCCTGGTTGAACACTGGTGAAGAACCCAGTTCTTCAGCACAGAAGTGAAAAGAATTTACCTCAGCAAACCAGGAATCAGGCTGGAAGGAAGGCAGAAAGCCAAGGCTGGTAATTCACATCTCCCACAAAATGGTGATTTTAGCTGAAGCACCTTGGAAACCTGCAGGGTAAATTTAAACTTGGAAAAGAGAAGTGAAGTGAGTGGCCACTGGTTTTGCAGATCTCCAGATGTCACCAGGGATCAGCCACAGCACCCTGTGAGATCCATGCATGCCTTTATCCAAAGAATTGGTCACACCCTTCCATGCCTCAGCTGGCTCAGCCTTTAGTTACAAGCAGGGTCACTGAAACCATGTTTAAAAATGTATTTTCCACAGTGCTTTATCCTGTTCCAACACCTGTGGGAAAGCTCTGGTGGCTTCTTTGGGATTTACTTTTGGGCCGTTTTAGAGCACCCTGTTTCAGAGAGGAAGAAAAGGCAAACTGTGCCATGTGGAAATCTTTCCATCTGGCCATTCCAACAGCATTTGCACAAAGCTGTGGAGGGACAGGAGGAGCAGAGGGAAGGGGAAATCTCCCAACAAACCCAATGCCAGCCGTATCTCCACGTTAGGAGGGAGGGGAGCTTCTCCCCAGCCTTGCAGCTCGGGTGCTGCCTCCCTGCAAGCCCGGCTTCCAAGGCAGGTGGCTTTCCAAGCAGGCAGGATAAATAAAAGGTGATCTGTCAGACTGTGCTTTGCCTCCACGGGTTTGGAAGGAAGGCTTTTAACGCCGTGCTGAAGGCAGCAGTGACTGCAACACTTGGTGAGTAAGAAGTGTAACGTTAGCGTGAAAACCGGAGCCAAAGAGGGGAACAGGAAAGAGAAAGCGAATGAGTCAGAAAAGTGATTGCGGGGGCGTATCAATATTTATAGCAAAATTCCCCAGGCTCCAACTGACTCTATCTAGTGGCACAAAATAGAATTTTTTCATTATTTTTTTTAACACTAATCAGGAAATCTGTTTGACAACAATAAGGACCTGTTGATTCAAACCTTGTGCTCTGCACGGTTGCACCAGGCTCTGAAGATTATTTCCTGATACCTTTATATTTCAAAAGAGAAATGTTTCTTCTAATAGCTTATTAAAGGTCAAATCACTTCACTTTTTACAGCCTACCATGACTGCTTGTAGTGGGTTTTACCTCTTTGCTATCCTGCAATTAAGGCAAAAGAAATCATGAGATTAGGCAGATGAATGTGTCATTTGTCTTCCAGATCCCAAAAGTTCTTTGAATTTCAAAGTTAAAACAATTTGAGTTTGGTGAATCTGTTGCTAAGCAATTGAAGCCATCAAAGTTTAAATCTTGAATTATTATCCTTTATTGTCTGGAAATAGGATGTAAGTGAATGGATCAAAATGTGAGCTGATATCTTCTAGGTCCAGCTCCCAGGGGCTTCTCCCAAATTTCACCGCGATCCATCCATGCAGTGCAGGAGGAAGCTCATTTTGCAAAGAGCCAGATTTTCTTCATGTTGAACTACCCCTTTTTAAACAGCACTTGCCAAAGAGTCTTTTGAGGGCATGGAAGCAGCTTGGATTTATGAAATATGGAAATGTATCATCGAGCATGTTAAATGCTGATAGCAGCACTCAGCTTATGGGCAGGCATTTTAAAGAGTGGAGAAAACAGGACAGATTCTCACATCCAACCATTATCTTGTCCCACAAATGAATGGGTTTTTCTGCCTACAACCACTAATGATACACTGTGCTCTGGTTGTGTGCAGAGCTGTGCTTTGTTTCCTAAATACTTTTAATTCTGTTTATTACCCACAGACATTTAATCACCCCTGGCTTAACTTTCAAAGCACATCATCATCACTCGTTCACGTAATCGCTTGGTTCAGACTGGGTTTTCTGCAGGAAATTGTCCTCGGGCAGTCTGGTAAGTTTGGATAGCTGCTGATGGAAGCCAGTTTGGGAATTATTGATTGCTGATATTTTCATACTGTGCATATTTTTATTTCAGGTTGGTGGGGATGTGGGGTTCTGTGCTCTCTCGTGTGCTCTGGGAAGATTTATACCTATAAGAATGTTATTGGAAGAAACAAAGCAATAGTAACACAATGCATATCATGTTTCTGGGTTGAACCAGCTGCTTAGTGGCGTTTAAAACACAGCTCTTGGAAAATAAAATCAGAGTGGATTTTGGTTTCCTTTTAATGCTTTCAACAATTTCAAACAGATATGCAGGGACCTTTGATGTCACATATAAAAAATGCTCAGTATCAAAGACTATTAATCTGCATAGTAATGGCAGTTCCTAAGGAAATAATGTGATGGAAGTGAAACCTCTGCTAGATACATTTTCCATCTGTTCACCAACAGCAAGGGACACAGAACTCCTCTTCCTATAAAAATTTTGTCTTTTCGATTTAGGAGAAATATTGAATCATTTTGGCATCGTCTTCTTCCTCCTTTCTGTCTATTCAAAAATAGCAGTGCGTGAAGACCCCAAACTCCTTGGAACTGCAAAAGATGAGATTAAACACAGATTCAGAATTAGTCTCTTCTCACCCACAGACCAAAGGGATTTATGTTTATTGATGATGTGAAAAACATAAAGAATTGAGCAACAACTGAGCTGACAAAAAACTCTATGAACAAAAGCTGTAGGTCATGGACTGTTGAATCAATGGACATTTGAATATTGAACTGTGGGAAGTTCTGGAGGCAAAACCAACCAACCCAACACACTGAAGGCTGCATCTTTTCAACAGAGACTTTCCTCCCCTATCCAGTACTTTTTGAAGTGTGCACAGGTGGCTGGGGGAGCAGCATTTCCTGCCAGCACAGTCAGCAGGTGAAGGCCAAGATAAGCATCTTTAGGAGGTTTTTTCAGGATGTTGTTGTTTCTCTTTCCCTTCTGTGGAAGCTTCTCTCTGGCTCCCTGACCGGTTTTAGCCCTTCCAGCCTGACCCACAGACACTCTGAAGTGGCTCCTTCTTGAATGGACCAGACCCAGTTCAGCTGTAAATCGTATGAGAAGTGGCTGAGGGAGCTGGGGTTGTTTAGCCTGGAAAAGAGGAAACTTGGGAAGACCTTCTCAATCTCCACAACTCCCTGACAGGAGGGGGCAGCCGGGGGGGGTCGGGCTCTGCTCCCAGGGAACAGGGACAGGAGGAGAGGGAACGGCCTCAGGCTGGGCCAGGGGAGGCTCAGGTTGGACAGCAGCAGGAATTTCCCCATGGAAAGGGTGCTCAGGCCTTGGCAGGGGCTGCCCAGGGAGGTTTGGAGTGCCCATGCCTGGAGGGGTCCGAGGAAGGGCTGGAGGGGGCACTCAGCGCTCTGGTATCCTTGCCAAGGTGCTTGGACTCAATTATCTTAGATGTTTTTTCCATCCTAAATGATTCTGCAAAACTGTGAACTTATGGTGAGAGTCACCCAAAGGCAGATGCAATGAAATATATTTTTAAAGAAACTGACAGTTCAGTGTGGAAGTATTGCTGGGCTGGTTCCAGCTGATCAGATGGATCGATGGACAGCGATGCTGCCTGGCAGAACGACGAGGCTCCATCTCGTTGCCATCCCTGCGTAGGTACAGGCTGCCTACCTACTCACAGCAAGAACATTTCTCCACAGGACCCTTATTTTTTTAAAAAAATGAATTAAAAATTTTAGGCTTTTCTGTGAAGGCTTTCTCATACATCCCTATAATAATGGTGTACATAATACATGTGCTCTGTTGCTTCATTTTCTTTCCTTTTACTTTTGATAAGGTAGGTTTACTAAAATCTGAAATTTAAATATTTATACTGTAGGCTTTTTGATTAGCATATTTTGAAGCTAATCATAACTGGGCTCAGCTCATTTAGTGGATGTGTCAGTAAAATGAATAATGAATTCAGTGACAGGGGTGAAGAGGAAAGGATGGAAAAGAAGTAATTTGTACTTGTGAGAAGGATAATGTCTGTTACATGGGGACAGACCTACAGAAAGTTAAATAGGAGACAGCTCCTGCTCCCTTTCCAATTCAAGGAACAATTTCTCAGAGAATGCACTTTTGGAATATGAAATGTTTTAATCTAAAGTTTAAAACTTCCACTAAATTGGTTTTCAAAGTTTCCCTCAAGTTTAATGGGAAAGTATTCAAATTCTTTTAATATATGGTACAAAGCTGATCACAGAGAGAATTTAAATCCTGGTTTGAAAGTACCAGGGGACACAGCTCTCAGGATTTCAAATATCAGCTTTGTGCAAGTCCAAAAGAGCAGATTAATACAATTGTCCTGTTATCATGTATACATATATACTATAAATATGTGTAATCCTGAACTTTTGCAGATCTTGTTTGTTTATTCTGTGCAGCCACAAAGGTCAGAGGATGATTAGGAAGCCAAAACTGATATATGTGCATGACTGAAAGTACTGAGCTTTGACAGAAATGTCTGGCATCATGTAATTTGTCACTGAATGATGAGAACAAGCAAAACAGAAGTCAACTAAACAGCAGAGAAGGATTTATTTTGTTTCATCTTGGATGACTATGACACATAACATTTTGTCTCAGCTACTCAGCCCTGACAAAGAGCATCTCCAGAGCATCATCCACCAAGGCTCATGGAGAGGTCAACGTTTCGTGAAGGGACTGGTGCTTGGTATTGCCTCTTGTTTTCTATCAACCATTTCCTTGACTTATTTTTTTTCCCAAATTTGCCAAATTCCATGTGGGAACAGGAAAGGTGAAACTATGAACTGGTAATTGCCCAACCCATCAGATCATGACCATGTTGTACAAGATCTGCCACTCAACACTAAAGCAAGTCAAAGAAAAAACTCTTCATTTACATTAACTGAAAGCACTCACAAGTCTGAGAGGAAAATTCTTTGGCTGGGCTAAGAAAACCAGACACAGAAATTTCAAAATGCAAAAAAAATTGGTTCTGACATTTCTCTAATGAAAAGCCTGAGGGCTTTTTGATATGGAAAACCTTGCTTTTAGAAATTAACTTAAATATGTTTTAAAGGAAGGAATCATCCCTAAATGAAACAAACTCATGAATGCACTGTAAAAGGGTCAAGTGGGAGGCAGTTTTTCAATCCAAACCTAATTCCCCTGGTTTTGATCCCATCCAAATCGTATTTGTAATGTAATTAATGAATGAATTTAGCCAGGCTGATGAGCTGGCACAGTGACAAGCTCCATTCAGAAAGGCACTTCATTCCTTTGGGTGAGTTCAGGATCAGGAGCAAACTGCAGGCCTGGTCCTGCCAACGTGATGCCTAAGCAAGGACAGATTCTTGTATAGGTGTGATGACTTGGTCTTTTCAGGCTGTGATTTATCCCAAAATGATTATGGCAGTGAGACCCACGGTTGGCTTTCACCACATCCATTGCCTGGCATCACCTGAATTTGCTTTTTTTTCCACCTGGTCACCCACATATCCTTCCCTCTCCTATTTCCCAAGCCAAGCAGCTGAGACCTCTGATGGACCCTGGCCACACTGCAGCCCCTCTGCTCTCCTCAGCCTTTCAGCTGGGCTTGAGGTCCATTTGGAACCCCGGTCCTGTGCAAAATCCTTAAATCCTTCCCAAACCGAATTTGCAGGTGGGAACAGAGGTGGCGTTGTCATGTTTCACGAAGCTCTTCATTGCCAACCAAAGCTACAGCTGATCTTCCCCATGAGGAGGAAATCCAATTATCCTGTATTTTTAAAAGAGGTGGAAATTCATTAATTTCTAAACACTTCTTTCTGTAACAATATTCAGAATATATCTTGGATCTATTTAGGAGAGCAAGGGGATAGATTGTTATGTTCTTATGAAGTTTAATGGAATTTGAACACCTAACTCCCAAAGGCTTCTTTGACAACTGCATTCAAAGTCATTCACCAAAGAGATGGAGATCTTTTTAAAGCAGTTGCTCTAGTCTACACTTGATATCTTTCTCCTTTCCTTTTGTTGTGGTGGCTGTTATAAATATTCTGTGGTTTTTATGAGCCTCAGCAGACCAAAAATGATCTTCAAAGAACTCGCTTACATGTATTCACATATTTAAAAAGCCCTAAGATTTTCTTTAAAAGAAATATTATTGGAATTTCTGCATGTCTGCAGATAGTGAAAAGCAATGATTTGCAGCAGATAGTATTTTTGCTGAGGAACAAAGGGGCAGAAGAAAGGATGAGAGGATTGGAGAAGTGATATATGTTCCAAGAATTCCTGTTATGGAGCTCTTGAGAAATACTTGTCTATCCCAACACAAATTGTCATCAAACTAAATTTCTTCAAGGGTTGATTGTGCAAGATAGTGAGAGAGTTAAAACTCCACTGAGATAAACCAGAGGCTGTTTGTTCTCTCTCCTCTCCACCATATGTTGTCAATGAAGGGAAAGGGCAAGCAGAGCAGCTAAAATAATCCTGAAATGCTGTGGTTTGTACTCACACCTCCAAAGGTGATTTATCTGATGGATATTTCAGTTCAAGCAGTAGAAACAAAAACTCTTCCAAAATATGGCAGGTGTCAACTGGAGAAATTCCAGGACAAAGTCAGAGGAGCAGGAGATGAAATCAAAGTACAGGCCTAGCTGTGAGTAAATAACTAACAATAATTTTAAAAAATATTATAACATCATCCTGTCTGCATCTTTGTGAGGCCTCCTCAGAACTGTGGCTAAACAAACCTGGGTCATCCTGATGCACATCCAACCTGGCCTTGGACACCTCCAGGGATGGGGCAGCCACAGCTTCTCTGGGCACCCTGTGCCAGGGCCTCACCACCGTCACAGGGAGGAATTTCTTCTGTGTATCCAACCTAAATTTCTCCTCCTGCAGTGGGAAGCCATTCCCTTGTCCTGTCACTCCAGCTCCTGATTAATTGTCCCTCTCCTGCTTCCTTGTAGCCCTTTCAGATGCTGGAAGGGGCTGTGAGGTCTCCACAGAACCTTCTCTTCTCCAGGCTGAACATCCCTAACTTTCTCAGCCTGTCCCCACAGAGGAGGGGCTCCAATCCTCTTATCAACTCCATGGACCCCTCTGGACTTGTTCCAACAGCTCCACATCCTTCTCATGCTGGGGGCACTAGATCTGTGCTCAGTATTCCAGGTGAGTTCTTAGGAGAGAAGAGTAGAAGAGGAGAATCACCTCCTTCCAAGGATCCACCCTCCAAACCAAGCTGGGGCAATGCTGCTCCTCCAGCACCTCCTGCTTTATTTTCAATGACAGTAAAACACACTGGCATGCTCAGAACTTTTCCCGGGCCAAAATTTCAAGTTTTTCCCGGCAGCTCTTCAGTTTTGCCTCGTGCTTGACAAAAAGTGGAACAGGAACAGGGCACTTGAGCAGTACCCACAGGGTAATCAATCACTGTGGGAGGAGATTGAAAACAATCTGGCCTCCCACAGGAGGTTCAAAGCCACCAGCACCGTTTATGGCACATGTTTTATGCATCTGTTATTCCCTAGTGGGAAGCCATTCAACAGATGGTTTCGTTTTCACTTACATTAGGTATATAAAGTTGGGAGCTTGTTTGTAACAAGTGATAATCGAGTTTGAGCTATAAAAATAAGTGTATTGATGCCACCCAAATTTTCAGTACGTGTTTGCTACTACTTTAATGAGAGGTGAGGTTTCAGATACTCAAGGACCCGCGTTGGTAAGGACACAGAAGGATCCACCCTCCAAGCCAAGACTGGGTCAATTCTGCTCCTCCAGCACCTTCTGCTTCAGCTCTGATGAAAGCAAAAGCAGACCAGGATGCTCAGGATCTTTCTCCACCTAAAATTTCAAGTTTTTCCAGAAGCTTGCAATTTTCAAAGCTCAGTTATTCACCAGGGTCAGTGAGAACACGAGAGGTGCAGTGACAGGACGTGAGGACCATCACCTCTGAGTGTCAGTGGCCAGATCATATCTTAATTGTGTTCATCTATTGCTTGAAAAACATTTTTTCAAATTATCTGAAAACTGTACAGAAAGGACTTCCAGACAGAATCCACCTGGATTTAATGTCAGTTTATGGCTCAGGCAGTGCCTTAGTGTTTGAAAACCACTGGGTCCTGAGCAACAAAAGGCACAAAGTTGAGAGGTTTTTCCAAACTTCCAGTTATAATCAGTAATGAAAACTAAATATTCTTGATATTCCTATAAGCCCCAAATTCCTTTGAAATTCTTGTCAAAGTTCTCATTCTCAATGCCTGTGCCTTAAGTGAATGTTTTGTGAAATTATTCCCCACTGCCAGCAGCTTCCCACCTTCCAGCAACCCTTTGATCAGGTAACACAACACATGGAGAAGTTTCTGACCCCCTGCTCACTGATCAGGCTTTGTGCCTTTCCACCATGCTCACTTCTTCCCAAAATAAAGAATCCATATATAAATTCCAGGAAAAAAAGTTCTAACTATGATAAAATTTTAAAAAAAAAAAAAAAAAAACAAAAAAAAAAACAGCCAAAGCATGTTGATACTTGTTNAAAAAAAAAAAAAAAGTTAGTTTATGTTAACATTTTAAGCAATGATTTGCACATAATAGCTGAAATGACAGAGCTGAGCTGAAGCAGTTTCTGAATGCAGATGTTTCAAAAGCGAATATAAAAAGTGAATTTGTGGTGGCCATGGGGAAAAAAAGTGAAATATTTCTGACAGTGATGGTGGAGCATTTTTCTTACATTGTTTTCACTTTCTTTTTCATTTTCTTTTTTTTTTGCCATTATCAAGATTCACTCAAGATAAAAATTTCCATTTCTTGAGGGAACAGACAGATAGGCACTAATGAAAATAGGGAAAGATGAGCAGGTACAGGCATGGGGCATCAAAAGGGACCTCCCACCCCCTCACATCATTTCCCCCACCAGCCTTCACTGGGTCAAGAATTCTCTCTTTTGAGCAAACCTCCTGATTTGTTGGGTTCGAGGTGGTTTTGGTTCTTTTCTTGCAACATTGCCTGAAATGTTCAGTTCTGCTGGGAAAAATGTTGGTGTTCTTCTGTGACATTTCCTGGGCTGCTTGCCTGGAAGGCTCTGCTCAATCTCACACTCTGCCCGTGGGGAGGGAAGGGAGCTGACAAGCCCTGGGGAGGGAGAGGAGCTGGCAGCGGGGATGGGGCGGGGGGAGGAAGGCTGGGGTGTGAGGAGGAGGAGGAGGAGGGTCTGCCATCAGCCTTCCAGCCTCCCCTGGAGCAAAGGCCTTCACGAAAATCTTCTAAGCCCTAGGCTGGCATGTCAAAGGAAAAGATGCAGAAGAAGGAACCTGTTTTGGTTTCTTCAAAACAGCCAGAGACTCGCTCAGAACTGCTGGTGCAGAAGACGACAACATTTTTACCTGGAACAATTATCCACAAGACTTCTTTTCCCCATCTCCAACCACAGCTCATCACACCAATGCCCTCTTTGCTCCCCCCACCTTTCACAGCTCTGTTTCCTCACTTGCCTTTTATATTCTAATCTCATATTGAAGCATCTTCCCTCTCTCTTGCCTGCTGGCAAAGCACAGGTTATTTTTATATCTCCCAAAGGTGCAAAGCATAGAAAATCACAGACCAAGGCCTCATTTCTCCTGCCTTGTTAACTTCTCTAACCACAGTTAAGCAGCTCTAGGGGAAGAGCCTCCATCCCCTGCAGCCTGGCCAGAGCTATTTCCTGAGTCTTTCCCAAATTATTGCTCCCAGACCCTCTGTAAGCACCTTCTGCCACCTCAGGCAGTGCTCCCATATCCCTGACAGCACATTTCTGTGCTGCCAGATCACCCAGCCATGCAAAACACTCTGGATGAAATGGGGACATCCAAATGCTTTGGACAAGGTGTTAAGTTTCCCAAAGCCCCAAAAAAATCACATTTTCCCAGTTTTGTAGCTGTGTGCATGCTCTGTATCTCTTTTTCACAGGGGCAGATTTTAAAACCAGCATTTTTGATGCACATTTTTTTTCTTGCCAAGAATACTGTCACCAAGACAAGGGCTGTAGGTTTCCTTTTTCCTGGCTATGAACTGGCTAACACATTTCAGGACCAACATATTTCTAACCTGTGCT
Organism: Aleadryas rufinucha; assembly: GCA_013397815.1. NCBI lineage: Eukaryota > Metazoa > Chordata > Aves > Passeriformes > Aleadryas > Aleadryas rufinucha. The sequence goes on along the minus strand of VZTH01017551.1, from coordinate 68,802 downwards.
TTCTCATAAATTTCTGTGCCCATCTCTTCCAGCCATATGTGCAGAGGAAAAAGCTGCACTTAGAGGAGCGGTGCATTTGGAAAACAAGGATTGTTGTTGCTGTTGTTGATGATGTTGCTGTTGCTGTTGTTGCTGTTGTTATTCCCTTGTTGGCCCAGGATTTGAGGGTTCATTGCTGCACTGGCTGCAGACAGAGTGGGGATGGCAGAGCGAAGGAGGGGACAGAGCAGATTGTTCTGCAGGGGACAGGGAACAGGACCAAGGGTGACAACAGAGCAGCACCCCCAGCTCCAGGAGATGCAGCCTCCCAGTACTTTGGCAAGAGCTGAGAGAGTCCAGTGGCCACAGACAGGGTCTGTCACAGTCCAGAGCCCAGAAAAGTGATGGGGCAACTGCAAATCAAACCAGGGGGTCAGAGCCTGTTGGCATCCTCATGGCTATGGCTGGAATTCCTGATTCCCCCATCCTGCACCCCACTTGTCGAGCCTCACCAGGAGCCCTCACACCAGGGTGGCTCCCAGGAGCTGCCTCGCCCCAGCCAGCTGGTTCCTCTGCAGCAGAAACATTTCATTCTTGAAACATTTTTGGCTGCACTTTGCCTTAAAAATAAAATGTGCAAAATCAATCTGTGCAGCAATATTGAAATCTGACAGCATCACTCTGCACAGGGCAGGCTGGTTATTAACACAGCTACTTACAGCAGTGATCCCACCTTTCTCTAGAAGCACTGATTAAAGGTGAGATAAAAGAGCAAGTTTGCTCTGTAATTCATGTTGGCCACACAGTATTTCTGCAAGGAAATGGGTGCACTCAGTGTCTGTGCAAATCCATCTTCTGGGGAGCTGCAGGTGGTGAGTATGAGGTCCCCTCTGTCAGCTCATGTCAGGTGACAGATGTGGAGCAAGGCTCTTACTGGGCAAGGAAATCATTAGCAGGCTTCAGAGACGCAGTGGTGTAAATCAGAGGTGAATCAACCTCGCAATAGAAATCCAGAGAACGGCCAGGCATGGCAGGTTAATAACAGGACAGTGGCAATTCCCAAATGTCTGGGCAGTTCTCTGCAGTCAAGATGCCTTGAGAGTGTGGATTGGGCACAGCAGAGCCATGGACAGCAATGAAAACCTCATGGCTCAGTCCCAGGGGTGCTGCTGGGGAACACATCCAAACACTCACCATGAATTGCTCACGGGATGGCATCTTCCTGCTTGGTGACTCCTCTCCTACAGAGCTGTTATTTACTGCAAACCACCCATCCCAGCAAGTCTGTTGACATATTAAATTCAGGCCTCATTTGTGTGTTGACTTGCTCAGGAGAACTCTCTGAGAAATGACATCCTTCAAGATTCACGAGGGGAACTGCAGGCAGCAGAGTGTGTGTCATTTATTTAGTGGAGAAAATAAAGTATGCATCAAAGCATCTTCATGGAAGTTGTTAGGATGCAGCTTAGCTTGAATTTATACGTGTAAGATGGTGGGACTCATTTCTACACTGTCACTTCAGTAACATCACTGCCATCACTGGCATCACTCATTATTGGCAGCTCTGAATATTTGATTTCAACCTCACACACGCTGCCTACAACAGCCTCTGATTCCTTTGTACCCCACAGCTCAAGCAGGATCCTGCTGGATCTGTCACAGATCCTAGACCTCTAAAGAAAATTCATGGAGCTGCAGGGAGGGTAAACTCTGTGCTCTGGCTCACTGCTTAAATTAGTGATAGTCACGTCCTTTATCTTAGTGGCAGGCGGTGTTTGGCTTCTTTATGTGAGCAAAACAGAAAAGCAAAGATCTGGCTCTTGCTGCTGAGTAAAAATACAGCAATTAAATTCAAGAAATAAAAAAGATCCAACAATTGCTATGAAGAATTTCTCCCGTTCTGTTGAATATTTGTATGAGCAATTAGCTGCCTTCTGCCTAAAATTCTCCTTCAAAGGTAACACATACAGCATATTTTCTCCCTTCTTGCCCCAAGCTGGTTTGCAGCGAATGATGTACATTGTAAAAAGACTGTTATTTCAGCCCAGGAGGGGCTGCAGGGAGCTGATGGATAAAAGGATGAATTTTTTAGACAGTTTCTTAGAAAACTGTGCTGAAAAGTACAATTAAAAAAAAGTATATTACAATGTAATTTGTCCTCAAGATGTTCTGAGAAATAAAAACATATTTTGATACTGGTTGTTCAGCTAAAGAGGACAAAATTGCACTCAATATATTCAGGAATCACTGGGTTTTTTAAAAATAAATCAACCCTGACAGGGCTGTTCCCTGTTCCAGATTTTAATGATCTATGTCACTAAAAGCCCTGTTCTTTGTCTGAGCTGAGTCCTCCTCAACAAGTACTTTAATCAGCCTTGGAATATAACCCGAGGAGGGATGGGGCTGTGGCTGGATGCTGCCGTGTCCTCGCTGAGCAGGGCAGTCAGAGGCAGCTCCCTGGGTTTGTTAACACAATTAAAGCAAATCCTGGGCATTAATTTAACGGGAGAATCCTATGCCTGGCAGAGGTCAGAGATGCAGGGCTCCACAGAGCTCCTGGAGTTCAGCAGCAGCTCTTGGAGCCCTGGAGAGGGGATGATTCCCCGCGATGCCTCCATCTGACAGAGGGAGTTTCCAGGGGAAATGTCCTGACAAACCTCCCCTGTTGGCATGCTGAGCACAGCAGCACGGCTCCCTCGTGGAAAAGGGAAATCCAGATGGTTTAAATCTCCCTGGCAGGGAAGGGAATGGGAGGAGAAGCTGTGTGTGCACAGCAGAGGAAGAGCAGAGCTCTGGGGTAGAAAAGCAAAGGTCTGGCTGATAAAGCTTGATAGATTTGGGCAACATAAGCGAAGGAGCTGAACTGGGGAGATGCTGTTGTGCAGAAAGGGACTGAAAGGAACTGTCACTAAAAAGCCTTCAGGTTACCTCTAAAATAGCCCACTTTTTACATTTGGTGTATGAATAACCCAGGTGTTATCTAACATGGTAAAATCTACCTCAATGTTATGCTACTCTGAAACTGCAAGATTTTCCTTCTTTCACTATCCAGTTTTGGCTCTCTCTTTTTATTTTTAAACATATATTAAACTTCTGGAGGTTTTACTTTTGCTTGATATAGCTTTGAATTTGTGCTCTGGGCAAAAAGCCACGCTGACACACAAACAGGTTAGAAAATGTCCTGTGAAAGCACTGCTTGGAAAATATCACCTTCCAACTGAAAATCTCACAAAACCAGCCCTGCTCTCTATTTTCAGGGCATTCAAAAAGGCTCACATTTCAGGTATTTTACATTTTTCTGTATGCATTCCACATGCTTTCCATGACATACTTAAAAAAAAAAAAAAAAACAGTCCTGAGCCTTTCTTCTTTTGAGAAAAGAGCTTCATTTTGTAAGACAAAAGGTTTTGTAATTCTCTCTTCTATTTCAGGAGAATATTCACACTAAATAAGAATTCGTGCTTCTATAATAAAATCATTTATCTTTAAATTTTCTGTGGGAGGAGATCCTCATCCAGACTCAGAGCATGGAATCTCATAAAAAATTCCAAGGAGGTTAGGGTAGCATACATAGGAAATGATGCTTTCTGTGGTAGTTTTGCCTGTGTCAGAGGAAAACCACTGACTGCTGAGACCACCCTTAGCCCATCCAGCTGTGTTTGATGTGTCCTTATCAAAGGGGAGGAAGAAGCAGATATGAAAGGAGCAGAAAATGCCTCAGCTCCTGCAGCACCAGGGAGTTGAGGTTCAGAGCCCAAGAGAGAGCATCTCTTGCTGCTGGTAGCCTGGGGTGGGACATCAACATCCCAGCCCTGGGATCACCTAATTCAGAACCTAATTCTCTCTCCAGTCCCCACTCACCAGCATCACTTTGCCTGGTGGCTTTTAACATTTGAAAAAAAAAATAGCAGGAGTTATGCAATGTAGCATGTTTGAGGCACTTAAAAAGAGAGAAAGGAAAAAAGAAGGAAAAGGAAAGAAAACCTTTACTTTAAAAGGTCTTTGACATGGGGGAAAATTCTGAAAGTGGTTTGGGTTGAAGGATTTGCTCCATGTGTTAACAAGTCATCTCAGGGGTTACACGTTGACACAGCTCTGGTTCTGCTCGGACCGAACACCTCTGGAGAAGGGGACGGGCAAGTTGCTGCCTTCAGAGCTGAGGCTGGGCCTCCCCATGCTGTGAGCAGCAAGCACAGAGCCCTGGGGTCAAATGGGGGCTGAGACAGAGCCCTTTTTTTTATTTAAAACCTTTGCAGAACTCTCCCTACCCTACTCTCTCTGCCTACCCAGGGAGAGAGGCACATTCCCTGTGCACCCTGGTGCACCGGGGGTGTGTGACTTTGTCCCCTTCAAACTGCAGGGAGCACTTCTAAACCTTCTTGGGGAGCCACATCTGACTCCTTTAGCCTGGAACTCTCCTTTTCGCCCCGTCCCAGAGATGTGTTGAGCCTGTGGGGAGCGGAGGGCAGCGAGAGCTCCCTGCGCTGACCTCCAAACCTTCATTTTCCCAAAGTAGCCTCCTCTATTCTAGTCTTTCCTAAAGGATGGGCATAACAGCTCCTGCACAGCAATCCACCCCCAGCCTCCTCTGTGCAGCACAGGCAGGTCCCAGGGTCAGAGCAGCAGCATTGCCCACTGCTGAGGTGCTGCACCTCCAGAGCCAGCTGCTCCCACGCCCCTCTCTGCTCTCCCACTGTGCATCTCCAGTGCCAAATCTGAGAGAGCCACCAAGTAAATCAGCTCTAAATCAACACCAAAAGATCCAGAGCAGAGCATGGATCAAGTAACAAGACACAAGAATGTTCTTTTTTTATTTACACAGCAGGCTAAACATCGTTGTAGGGCCAGAGCAGCACGAGTTTCATCTGGAAGAGGATTTTATCCCAGCCCTCCCAACGAGAGCACGGCAGAGGCTGGAGCAGCCAGAACTCTGCCCTCAGCTCTGTCTGCAGCTCCCCGCGGTGAGCAGCCCCAGGCTGAGCTCCCCCAGCTCACACGGCTGCTGCTCTTCTCCCTGCTGCAAATTTTCCAGTTGCTCTCTGGAATGAGCATCATCAAATGTCTCCTCTCCTGACTCATTCCTGCCTGGAGAGGATGGCTGAAACTCTGAGCTCACTTTCTACCTCTCGGGCTTGTGCTTGAGCCTGTGACTCACACATCACCGCCTTGGACTTCTTCGGGTTCAGGCCATTTTCTAATTTCTCTCCACAAGACTGTAAAGATTCACTGCCCATGACCCTTTCTGGAAAATTTAGTAACTTTTTTTGTCTTGATCCACTTTTCTCTTCCTGCTGAATTCCTTCGCTGAGCGTTGCTATTTCCTGCATTTTCAGCACAGTCTGAGCCCCACCGTGCGTCTACACACACAAAAGGAAACCTCTCCTCTATTTTTAGAATCCCAGAATGATTTGGGTTATAAAGGACTTTAAAGCCCATCCCATTCCAACCCCCTGCCATGGGCAGGGACACCTTCCACTGTCCCAGGTTCCCATCTAACCTGGCCTTGAACACTCCCAGGGATGGGGCAGCCACAGCTTCTCTGGGCACCCTGTGCCGGGGCCTCACCACCCTCACAGCAAAGAAATTTTTTTTTTCCTCTAACCAAAATTTCCCCTTTTTCAGTTTGAACACATCACTCCCTGTGCTATCACTACAGTTCCTAATAATGAATCCTTCTCCAGTTTCCTTTCCTGTCTTTTACTCTGATTTCCAGGACTAAGTGGACTTCCCTGCAAACACCAAATTGTTCCAGAGACAAACTGCTGGTTTTGCTGGGTGTATTTTCCAGCAGACATCCTAGTTAGCTTTTCAAGTTCATGATCCTGTCTGAAGACAGCCATCCATCAGGTGTGGCTGCTGCACCAGCTGAGGAAAAAGCTTCAGAAGAGTATTTTGGAGACAAATCGAGCCTGTGGCCCTACCTGAGCTCCTTAAATCCGTCTCAGAGCAGAGATCCTGGACTGTCCCATGGTGAAATACTCCCTTCTGTGGTTATTTGAGTTCTCAGCCAGAGCACTCAGCCCCCAGGACAGATCACAGCATGAGTGAAGGGCAGAAGCACATTACAGAAAATAGGATGCTCAATTTGAAATTTGCTTTATTGCTTGTGCCCAGCCACAGGCTGCTCTCCTTTTTCTTTAGATGTTTACCTTAGTCTACGTGTGTTAAGATTTATATTCCAAATCTGAAAATAGACATTTCTTGAAGAGATAAACAGACAACAAGCAATTGATTCCAATCAGAGAATTAGGTTTTCTTCATTTATTTTAAAGCCCCTGAAGAGTTATTTACTGTCCTCTGAATAACAGATAAAATAGAGTAAGGTGAAAGATAGTTCAAGCTAAATTTAGAGGTGCAGACACATCTTGTTAGGCAAGTTCAGGGTGCTAGGGCAGGCAAAATTGGAAAAAGAAAAGTGAAAATTCAACCTCTTTCAAGAGGCTGAAATTCTGAATACAGCACTGCCCATGCAGCCTTTTTGCATTAACTGAGAGCAACCCTTCCTGGGCATTCCCTGGGCCAGGGCAGGAGCAGGAGAGGAGCAGAAGAGAAATGGAGCCACAGCAGCTCCTGCACAGACAGCAAAACCAGTCTCCAAGGCCCAAGCTGGGACCTTCTCCTCATTCCCACCCACAGACTTTAGCAATGCTGTTAAAAGACAGTAAATAAATTTTAAAATACAATATGAAAGAGAAGGCAACGCTGTCTGCTTGGGCAGCTGGGCAATGGAGCAGTCTCTCAGCAGATCTTCCCTTTTTTAGGAAAAGAGCTGGAGAGTGGCAGGAGATGTGGCAGCAAGCTCAAGGTCCTCAGCAAAAAGGTTCTCTTTTGCAATTTCTTGATATTCACAGCCATATTTAAATATCATTCATTCCCCAGCATTCCAACACAAGGTGCCAGTTTTAAGAGCAGTGCTATTAAAGCCAATGGAGCTGTGACAATTTAATTCGCCGTGACTGTACAAAACACTGGTGAAAAATAGGCAGGCACTGTGCACTTATAAATTCTGATTTTGGAACTCTTCTTTCAAGGGGCTATTTGCTTTTCATGTTCATTTCTTCCTTCACTGGAGCCTGACATTCAGCTGAAGTTATCTCCTCTCATTTGGAGAGCAATGTATCAGAGCACAGTAAAACTTACATCAGCTTTATTATTATCTAGCAGAGAAAACAGTGGTTAACAGACAGCAGAATGAAGAGGAATAAAACAATTACAATATTAGTGTCTGCCTCACAGATGGGGGAGGTACTAAATAACCACGAGTCCATTACAGGGGATTTCTCAGATGCTAAGAAGGTTAAATGGTTGAATGACTTATCCAAAAGTGATTGCTTTTCTGATCCCAGGTCCATCGTGCTACAGCAACATTACCTTATTGCTTTCAAAACCACTCGTGGCTTTTTTTAATTATGATTTGACTCTTCTGGAAGGTACCATCCCAACCATCTGGAGCCTGTCGGCTCTGCCCAAGGTACATAAAGCTCCCGGGACAGGCAGGACAGCAAGGGACAAACAACCCCAGGGCTGTGCCCGCTGCTGGAGGGACCAGGGAGGGGTCCAAGGGTTTGTGCTTCACCCAAGTCCCCCAGAAGGGGGATATTCCACAGCTGTCACAGCCTTGCCCACAGGTCAGGGTGGGACTCAGAAATTCACCCCTGCTGATGGGAAGTGCTCTCACAGAGTCCTCTCACTACTTCTCCTTCTCTCCCTTTGAGACTGCAGCTTTTCCATCAGCCTGGATGGGTTTTTTTCTCCTTGCCCAAGCTTTCCATGAGCTTTAAGGTGAAATAAGAAAGGCAGCGTTAGCCTAAAGAAGAAAATCGGGTCTGGGGTGGTCAGACTGTTATGTGAGGTCATCCTGCACATGTGGCAGTCAGGTAGATCTTCCAGTCTTTCTCTCTTCTCTGTAAAAATCTTCAAACACTGGGGAAATTGGTCAGCAAGAAAGTAAAACACACCAGTAAAACAGAAGAAATACTTTTAGGATCTAGAGACAAAAGAACTCAATGTTCTCAGATACAAGGTGAAATTTATTGGGTTGTCCTGTGCAGAGCTAAGAGTAGGACTTGATCCTTGTGGGTCCCCAACTCAGCTCATTCTGTGATTTGTGATTCTGTGAACTGATGTGCCTTTTCCTTCTGAGATTCTCCAGGAAATGAAAATTAATCCATTTTTAGATTCTTTCAGACAAACTCAGATCCTCGATCTAAGCACGTCCTGTCTTTCTCTCTTCCATCAGCTCCATCAAAAGCCCTGGATACTTGAAATGGAAATGAACCGTGTAAAGGAGCTCTGGATTTGTCATTCAGTTTTGGTAATAAAAATCTTTCTTTGATCCTGCAAGATGTCACGCTCGTTGCCTGAGCACATCAGCAAAACCAAATTATGGAGCTGCCATGGTTTTGCTGCCTCTCAATTCCCATGACACAAGAATTGTAAGGGATTCTGCTTTTTTAGGCTCAGATAAATATCAGCAATTTAATTGCTTTCTTTAAGCTTGGGTTTGGGAAGTTGATGGGACCTTTAGGAAAACAGGGTCATGTAAGTGGGTTTTTCAGTCAGTTAAGGGAAAAAAAGTAACTATGATGCTTATAGGCATAAAAAAATAACTTAAACAATTCTTTGCCCCTTTCCTCATTTTAGTACCTCAAAAAGGCCACGTCTAATTGGAACACAGAGCCAGAATGCAGCTTGCTTCTATTTCAGACCACTTTGTGCAGTACTCATCATCAAAACTCCTGTTCAGAGAGACTCATAACATAGAGGGCAGATTTTGTGTCTTAATACCACAGGTTATTTTAAATGTACAACATTCTGCACGACGATGCAATCCTGCAAAGCTGCTGCCAGCAATTCCTGCTTCACATTCCTGCTTCAACTCCTGCCTGTGTGAGGCCCAAAGCCAGACAGCAGAAACTCTCCTCATGGTGGGCTGGGAACACGAGTTGGGTGTGCTGTTAGTATGAGGCAAAATTGGTGTGAATTCCAGCAGTGCAGGCTGACAGCCTTGTGGGGATTGATTTCCCCCACGATTCTGCCCAAGGAAACCTTCTGGAGTCAGGTCTGAGCATCACAAGTGGGAGCAGCAACTCCTCAGCATCGCTCTGTGCTCTCAGCAGCACGTTATGAGTGGGACACGACTCCTTTTTCTCTGCAAATTCACCAAATCCCTCGTGTCTCTTTCCCATCTTTTGCCTCAGTTGCTGCTCGTTTTCCTTTTTATTTCTGTTCCTTAAATCCTCCCAAGCTGTGCCAGCTTTAATAGGAAAGATTTCCGCTGATCTCCGTTCCTGGATGGCAGTGCTGGGCACACAACTGTTCATTAAACACACGCATGGAAGCAAGTGATCAGCAATATCTTCCCTTTCTCACACTCTGGGGTATCCTTTTAGTAACAATCTAAAAAGCACAAATGAAACCTCTCCCTCTTTGCTTTTATTTAATAATAAATCCTTAAAATTGGAGGCCTTGTCTTAGGTGAAGCTCAAAAGCTCAGTGGAGGTGAGCTGGGATCCAGGTGGAAGGAGAAGGAGCACATTTGGTTGTGTGGGGAGGTTTTTTGTGAGGTGCCCACACACTCCTGAGCACACACGAGGTGAGGTAGTTTCAGGGACACCTGAATTCCTGAAGTTCAGGTGCATTTTTCCCTGATGGAACAGCAGAATCCAACAGAAGGCACCTCTAGACCCAGACACCTGTCTGCCTTTGCTCTAAAACACGGCAGCCCTCGAGCTTCCCCTCACAACAGCCCCGAATTTTCATGTGGGAAACACAACTTTCCTTCCTCCTGTTCTCTTACGCTGCACTGACTTCACTGCTGTGACTGACACTATAAAAGTTTGTAGGTTTGCCTGAGGCACAGATCCAGCATAGAAAAATCTCTCTCCAAAGGCTGAGGCTCAGCAAAGAGATAAGTGACTGAAAAAAAAGGGTCTTCTGAGGGAAAGATCAGACAGTCTTAAGGTGGTCTGGGCCTCACCCCAATCACATTTTGCTAATCAGCAGGGGCACTCTGCAGTCTCATATATGCCAAGATAAATCTAATGCAAATCCCAGGGAGTAAATTATATTACTGTGGATTTATTCAGCTGTAATAGATCAGCATTTGTCCCGGAGTGACTCCAGCATTTCTTCCCCATGTGTGCAGCCTCTTCCCTGCTAATGCATCCCCACAGGAGGGAATGTTTCTTCTGCTAAGCAGGAAACAGGGGAAGAAATCAATTGCATTTTGCTTGATGGGAGAATTTCTAATGTACAATTTCCTTAAGACAGAGGCTACTGTCTCAAACAAACATAGATATGCAACCATGCCCTCATACGAAAAAAAATAAACTCAGACTGTGAAAATCTGAGATTCCTCAGAGCTCAAGAGGCTTCATTCCTCTGCATTTCTCTCCTGAAACATCTTTTGCACCAATCCAGACAGAGACCAGTTGTCCAGACCCTCATAACCATGCACCCTGCCTTCTGCACGCTCTAGGATGCACCAGGAATTAAGTAGCTGCTCATCTGGCACCGTCTCTTCCCCAACTCGCTGATTAGAAAGTGCTCCCGGGCAGAGCAGGGATTGCCTGAGCTCGTTTCTAACCCAGCTCCAAATGACACAGCCGAGTTAACCAGATGCTCTCCACACTGATCCCACACGGCAGAGCTGCTCCCAGCCCTCGCCACGAGACAGGAGTTGGGAATTGTACATTTGAGTGTCTGTGCTGTGTCATGGCAGTGCCATGGCCACATCCAGCTCCCTCCTCCTGCTCGTGCCTGACGAGAACAAAAAGCACAATAAAGTGAACGCTTTTACTGCTTACATTTTGCTTAACTCATTGTTCCCCAGCAAACTTACGTGACTACTTCAGGTGACTCATTAATTCTTTAGCTCATGATTGACCTTTCTAGGTGTGAGCAGGAAATTCATCAAAAAATCTCTCACCTTCATAGCTATTGCTGAAAGGAATCACAGATGTCCCAGAATCAAATATGTTTGTTTCCACCTCACAGCCAGTTCTGTGTTGGTGGGGAGGAAGTTTGGGATTTTTTGGAGGGTGGTTTTCAGTATTGAAAGTCCTCTGCCCAGTTCAGAATTCAGATTTCTGAAGCCTGAACATTTAATCACAAGTCTTTTCTCCAATTAGGGAGTAGTTCACAGTATGACCACAATGAAAGAAAATAAAATAATGTTTCTCAGTATTGATTGAAAGGTTGGTGCCCGTGTCTAGACACACAAATTTTCCTGCAGTGGTAAACATTGGTTTTGATTAGAAAATTGTTCTTACTCCAGTTTTAGCCTCACAAGACAGAATTATTACTTGGCAGCTGAGATCTGAGAAAGGTCAGAAGCTGGCCAGTTAAAAGTAGTATTTTTCAGTTTTAATGAAAAAATATTATTTGCTGTATTTTTCTCTGGCCTGCTTGGAAGAAAATGTTGTTTTACTGCAGGGCTCTGACTGCAGCTCTGCATCACATGGGAGCCCAATGGCAGAGAACAGCACTTAGAGCATTAAAAATGCATTCTCCACATATCAAACCAAAAAAAGTGTGCCTCTTGGCAGCATTGCTGGCCTAATTTTGGCTGCAGAATGAACAAAATCAAGGCTTCCACTGAAATCCCAGCACGTAGCTCCTGAGCTGCAGACAGGGAGGTAACAGGGAGGGAGTTTGGGCAGCCTTTGGGGGCAGGGGATGTGGGTGCCCTCTCCATCAGGGCTCTGTGCTGAGGGAGGCAGCACTTGCTGAGCATCCCAAGGGCAGCTGCAGAGTCCGTGGGAGTGGATCAGCAACATTTGTCTCCTGAAATCACCACGTTTCTTTAAATATCTCTGCCCACCCGAGGTGCACCCAGGCAGCCTCGTTAATCCCGCAGCAGCTCAGAGCAATGGTGTCTTGCCAGGGATGGGAGCTGTCCCTGGAGCTCCCTGACGGGAGGGACCACGGGGAGGTTGCTCCAGTAGCACCCACACTTCAGTCCTCACACACCAGTGGGTGGGGATCCGCTCCATCTACTCAAAAGGAGCATTCAGGACTAGCTGACCCTGTCCAAGAATCTGTCTGTTGAAGGATTGCTGCAGGCAATTCTTTTTTTCTTTTTTTTTTTCAATGGGAGAGGCTGATTTCAGAAAGGAACAGAGGAAGCAGAAGCTGTTTGGGGTGCCAACATACCACAGACTGGTCTGGATTTGAAGGGATCTTACAGTTCATCTCATTCCACCCCCTGCCATGGGCAGGGACACCTTCCACTGTCCCAGGTGGCTCCAAGCCCTGTCCAACCTGGCCTTGAACACTCCCAGGGATGGCGCAGCCACAGCTGCTCTGGGCCAGAGCCAGGGCCCTGCACCCTCACAGGGAAGAATTTCTTCCTACCACTTAATCTAAAGCTCCTTTCTTTTAGTTTAAAACTGTTCCCCCTGTAAAAAGCAAGGGGCACAACAGGACAGCTGTAATGAAGAGAAGTTGGGGAGTATTACGATGACCCTCAGACCAAACCGAAGTCAGCGTCTCCCAACCCCGCAAACCCAGGCCCTGTGTGATAACAGCAGCTCCTCCAAGATTGACAAATGATAATGACACTCTGAAAGCAACACTTAAACCTCCTCCCATCTCAGCTTCCCACTGAGACAGATGTGATAGATTGGAACAAGCTGGAATTAAAGTATGAAATGGCATCACACCCTGAGCCTGCGGGAACGAGCGGGAACCGCGTCCTCCCTGACACGCCGAGCTCCTGACAGGGTGCTGGCTTGAATAACAACCACAGAAATCACAGCACTGAAGTCTAAGCACTGTGAATATCCCCTGATCTGTCCGTGGTGACCATGAGGCCTATTAATTTGTATATTTTCCTATACAGCTTTTCCATGGACTGTCCATACCAGTAACAACCTGAGCTGTGCCCACACATCGGTGCAGGCTGTGACCCACAAGTGCCCGAGAGGGAACTGAAACACTGAGAAACTACTCTGCAGCACTACATGGCATCCTTTTATTTTCCTTAAGGAGCTAAAATACAAGGAGCATTTTGATTAAGTCAACTGTTGAAACAATTACAGTCTGTTTGGTGCCCTTGAGTTATGGATACAACTAAACATGGACTCGCTGCTAAAAAAAGAAGCAAAGTTACAAGACAATGCAAATTAAGGGAGTCCTTTGTAATAAAACAAGATACTCAGTCCAAGCAAGGGAAATCCTCACTTCAGAGGGCAGAAACAGCTTCTCAGAGAGGAAGGTCCTCCTTCCTAATACTACCTTTCTCTTTAGCTCAGTGGCTCCAGGTTTCCCTGGGCATTGTTTCTGGGGCATTGTTTTTGCTCACCCTAACAAGTGAGCTGGCCTTCATTATCTACAGGTGTTTGTAGTTTAAAAATATTACATAAGGCATGGAGGAAATTAGCATTCAGGAATGATTTTGTGTCAGCTGTGAGCAAGGGAAAGCAGTAAAAGAAAATCACATTATAAAATAGACTAGAATAAAAAAATTAAATAATAAACTAAAACAGCAGTTAAAGCTCTTTCATTTTAGGGAAAAGTGTCTTTTCTCCTCAGACACCCCACGCTTCCCCTTCAGCTGAACTATAAACCCCAGAGGCTTTTACTGGTGACTCTTTCCCACACTTCACTTTGAGCACAGGCAGCAAATGGACGTGGAGAGGAATCTCCAGTCATTTTGAGAAGGGAAGTGAAGGAAATATTGAACGCTCCATCGATTGCAGCCTGTGGTGTGCGAAGTGTTTCCTTCATGGTGCTGTTCTGGAGTGGGAATGGATGGGCACTGCCATGGGTGAGATCCTGCTGGGGCTCCTCGCTCACGCTCAGCACAGTCCCAGTGTGTTTTCCCTGGCTTACATCCCCATCAATGGGGTGGGAATCCAGCCCTACGCTGATGGGTTCTTCTCCTGGGTGTCAGGATAGGTAACTTTATATTCTCTTTGCTTTTATCGTGCAGCCGGGTCTTTATTTCAACCACATGTCAAAATTGAGGGTGTTTGCACATCAGAGCTGGGTAAATGCTGCAAAATAAAATCAATTTCTGCAAGTGGTTTTCGAGCTGGGAAGGGCAGGAAGCACTGGAGAGCAGCATTCCAGGGGGTAAGTTTAGTCACAAACCAAGCTCATCGACTTTTTGACCTTTTTTTGAGAATGTCCCAGTCAATTCATTGAGGGGACTTTCCCACCCCACCCCAAAATGTGCAGTTTTCACCCTGGGATGTGAGTGGGGAGATCCCAACAAACAGGATCCTGGGGATGCTGCATCCATGCACGGGTGTCAGTGCCAGGGATGTCCCAGGGGTCACAGTGCAGCTCAGACCGTGGCTGCCTGGGCTACAAACATGCTGTTAAAATCATGCTAAAATTGCATTCCTACAATTTACTTCATCCTAATAAGTACAGGATAAGGAGGCTGAAGGGAGTGAATATGCATTAAAGACAGGGAAGGGAGGAGAAGGAATTTGCTCGTGCTGAAAAGCAGCAAGACAGTCACAAAGGGCAGGAATTCCTGTGCTGTAGCCTGGGTACAAAAATGCCACTTAGAGGGGTAAAAGTCCACTGAGACTCCCAGCAAAAGGCCAATTAATTACACTTATTATAGTGAAAGTTACCTTCACATACTCATTTAATCAATTTTTTAAAATATAATTGGTATTTTACAATGAGGGGAACTAAACAGCACAAATGAAATTACTAAATGTCTAAATGTGACTGCCTACACTGTTTGCTAGAAAGGCTTTTACTCGAGCCACACATTATCCCAAAGCTCCCTATCACTACATCTTAACCTCTCAAGCAAGTAAGAAATAAAACTGGAAGTTTCTGCATTAAACTGGTCTCATTAGAAATCGTGCTCTTTTTTGAAGAATGTCATATGTGAACAAAATGCACTGAAAATGTTCTACTTCATAAGGATTGTAATGATATTTAATTTTTTTCTGAAATTTTAACTGTTATAATCTTTCTCACTTTAGAAATACTGCTGTTCTTTAAGCCATAAATCTTGCTTTTGAGAAAATTAACTCAAACTGTTTGCAAATAAATCCAGAAAAATATGACAATGGATTAGGTTTTGGACTTACAAAAAAGATACCAACAGAAAATGCCATTTCTTTGCTCAAAAATAATTTCCCATTGTTCAAAAACAGCTGTTTCCAGGGGGTTTCTTTCACTGTTGTCCCACATCCCAACAGACCTGGTGGGATCCAGGGTTCCAGGAGGTGTCAGGAGCAGAATCTGTTCAGCTGAGAACACAAATCCATATCAAAGCCTCATACAAGCACAGAACAGCAAAGAGAAGGAAGCTGGATGGTCCCATTTACAACTCTGAAATCATTACAGAAATAGCCACAAAAGCTTCGTAAACAAGAAAGTCAAAAAGTACATAACAGTATCATTAAATCTTTTTTTATTATTATTTAAAACACTTTTGCGATGCAATTTCAAAGTGTGTTTTCACAAATATTTTTCTTAATATTTCATCTCTCTGGCACAAAGTGCTGGCATGGAAGATCTGTCAGTCCTGACAGATTTGTCCTTTAAATGCAGGTGATGCAGGCCTGGTTCATCTCCTGCTTCTGTAATAAAGAAATTCTCATTTAACTTCACCATTTGTCCCTTCCACACACTCCATGAATCCTTTAATTGAGGATGATGGATGCTGTGTATGAACACATGAAAATAGATTATTGGTGCTGACACAGAGTGGCATCCAAATCATTAAGAACTTGGCACCATTGAGAAGTCCTTTATTAACAGAGAAATAAAATGAAAACAGAGGGAAATGCCTGGGTGTCTGAATCCATAATTCCCTCTGAAATGAAGAGAAACTTTGCAATGGTGGCAAAGGTCAGTGAAATGTTTGATTCCTCTGCTTGCATCAGTGGAAGGACAACCTGGGAAGCAAATATTTCCCTCATTCTCTTCTTTCAAGATCTCAAAAAAATTCTCTTGTCTTAGGAAAATGTAAAATTAATAGAATTTTATTATCTGAAAATCAAGGGGTGGGAGCAAGAAAAGGTTTTTACCAATCCAACTGTTTAATGCAAATCATATTAACCTGTTTCATTTTATTTTTAATGTTTAACTTCCTTGTCAGTATATTCAAACCAGAGATCTGAGTTTTAAAAATCTCACACTGCAAACTGTAAAGTACATCAAAAACAAGGAAAATAATTTAGAAAATGTAAAAAATTATAGATACAAACAACACTTTTTCTGATTGCTTGGTTTGATGTGAGTTTTTGGTCATTATTTTAAATAAACCACAGTTTATTCTTGTTGGGTAGGAACTATTCAAACAGGAAAAATGCAATTTTGGAGGCTGCACCAAGCCTGGCTCTGAGCAACAGCTGCATCCCCTGCTGAGCTGTTCCTGTGGAGATGCAGGCACTGGGAGCTGGTTTGGTCCTTGGGTCTGGCCTGGGCCTGGGCTCTTCCCTCACCCCTCTCTGGATGCCCAGCCCTGTGGCAGGGCACCTGGGCACGGGGTTTGCCCAGTGCCACCACCCCAGCCCCACTCCCCTGCAGCCAACCCTGGAGTCCCTTTCTCATTTATGCCTCTTTGACCCCAAATCATCCATTTAAGCAGCTCCACAGGGTGATAATGAACCAGGGTATCCCTTTGATCCCATTTCCATCCTGGGTGAAGCCAGCCCCACCCAGAGGGACAGGAACTAAAGCCACTGACACAAATCACGGGACGTTGGTGGGTCCGAGTGTGTGGCTGCAGCTCTGGGTGGCAGGTACCAGGATTTGCACCTCCTGCCATCCTTCACCCAGGCACTGAGGAAACTCCTTCCCCAAAAAACCAACAGGAACACCCCTCTTGAAAAAGGGAGGAACAGCCTGGCACGACCAAAAGGGAAATGCCATCGGAATAGAAAAGCAATGGCCACCAGCACAGCAGGGCCAGCAGCTTTCTCCTGCATCATTGCCCAGAGCTTTTTCCTAGAAATCAAATTTAAAAAGCATGGCAGAAACTTGCTGTTTCATTCTGACAGCAACTGTAACGACAACCAACGTGAAAACAGCTGTTACATAACCATTGTATACTCGATTTACACCTTCAGTCCCAAAATGACATCTGTAGCAAGATGCTGGCAGTGGTGGCTGGGCAGGGCTTGTCAGATCCCTCGGGAAAGGCTCGTGCCACAGTGCAACCCCAACTCTCAGATCTGGGGTGTGGCAGGAGCATCAGACTCCCTCTCAAAGATGGGATCATCACCTGATCCAAGATTGGAGCCCAACACTTGGGTCACAGACCACCTTTACTGCAACAGACCACTGCAAGAACACCTTGGATTCGTGTTTCCACCTTTTAAAAGCTATGAAATAAATACCACAGTGTTCTTTGTCTAAGTCACATTCGTTGTGTGGCCACATAGGCCACGTGTTCATCACTAGAACACTCTCTTCTATCATTACACTAGAAACCAAAATAATTACTGGAATAATCTGCCTTTCAAGATACTAATCATAGCAGGTTTTTGAGATTTCAATCAGATTTGGTTGCTTCTGAAAGCTATTGATTTGATAAAATTCCAGGATTGGCTCCCAATAACAGTGTCATTAAAACCTGTACCTCAGCAAAAGCATTTCCTCTTTCATCCTCTGTCTTTTGTATGCTTTGTTAAGTTAGAAACTCAAATCAGCATAAAATGCTTGACGAGGGAAGGGGAGAAATGTATTCAGATTTAATCTGGTGATTGCAGCTCATTCGTTGCAAACAGCTCCTTCATCAAGGCCATCAGGTGAATTATTAACCTCTTCCATCCACAGAGAAATACCTTCAGTCACGAGGAAGCAATGCCAGAAAAAAAGGTTCCTTGGGTTATCTGTGGGTAACCTTTCATTCATGTCACAGGAAAGGGGCACAGCGAGGCTCACTCTGCAGAGGAAAACACTGCTGGAGGGGAGCAAGGCAGGGAGAAAAGTGGGAGCAGGGCAGGGAGAAAAGTGGCTGATGCCCCCGGGGTAGATGTGGGGACCGTCCCGGTGGGAGCAATCACTGCCATCCCAGTGTCCTGGCACTTCACTGCTCCTCTGTGGCTCTGCCTCTGCCCAGCCGCTCATGGCAACATTCATGGTGAGAAAAAACCTTCCTAGGGAGGTGTTCCACCAAAATGGCCAAAGCTGTCTCAGGGAAGACACACTCAGAAATGAGTTCCTGCTGCTCATCCTCCAGAGCAGCAGCTGCCTGCCAGGGTGGAGCAGCTAGCACTCCTCCCAGGCTACTCACAGGCTACTCCAGCCAGACCTCATCAGGCAGCTCCCTGCTATCAGCTCCACAGAGCCCAGCGAGGGCCTGGCACTCCTCCAGCCCCCGGGGTGCACCCTGACATTGGTGTGACCAGTAGCTCCAGCAGAACACTGGTTTGGAGCAGCTGGGGAGCAGGCACAGAGCAGGTAATGAATGCAGCTCCTGAGCAATTAATTCAGCACATAAATAGAGTAGCAGTTAGCAGGTGCCTGCTGTTGTCCCTTCTAGTCACCCCTGAGACTGGTGTCCAGGCTCTGCAACAGGTAAGAGAGGCATTTCTGGGAGCAGGCTGTGGGAAGGGGACTCTGACTGTGCTGGGGGGAAGGATTTTAATTTGGACTTTCTTCCAAGCAAAGGGTTATTGGGGCAAATAAAGCCAAACAAGGCAACAGAAAGGGTCAGGCAGTAATGGGAGGAAAGGCAGAGAGGACAGGTAGAGGAACTTGCTGGGAAGGCTAGAAAACAAAGGGTATGTTGGTAAATGAGAATCAAGGCAAATTCATGTTGTTTTAAAATGTATGGAAGGAAAAGGAGTCAGAAGCAAAAATCAGTTGAATCAAATGGGAGATAAAACAATAAAATGAAGTCATCCGAGTGTCTCCCCAGCCTCTCACACCCAGGGGACACTCCCAGCAGCAACAGCAGCAGCACTTCACCAAACTTCACCAAGCCCCCTGAAACTCAGATCCTTCTGCAAGGAGGGAGGTTCTGTGACAGGTCCTGGTCAAGCAGAGCAACCATTTATTACAGAATTCAAATCATCCCCTATGAAATTATGCAAAAACAGCACCTTGCTTTACACGATCTCCTTAAATCATACTTCGAATTTTGCTTTTGTATCAGACCGCTGGGAGTTTTGAGAATAAGTAAGAAACCACAGAACTTCCTCTTTGGCCTGTGTACTTTTTAAGAAATTAAATAATTCCTCAAAGGTACCCCAAAAAAATCAGGCATTAGGAAATTTTCCCAAAGGAGCCAAAGCAGGTTGGAGGCAGCCACAATGCCCTGTTTGCCTCAGACCTGCTGCTTCACTGACCCCCAGGAGCAGCCAGGGAGGGCGAGCTGGACATTCCCACAGCTCCTGCACCAGCTCCAGTCCCAGATGCTGGACTGGTCATGCTGGTGTTGCTTGAGGCAGAAGTGACCATGTAGATTTGTTTCTTCATTTCAAAATGAATCTGCTGACAGAGGCAAAAGCAAAGGGCTGCCAGGAACAGAGGGATCCTCAGCTGCACCCACCATCACCTCACTGCTGAAATGATTCATTTTCTCCCGAAAAACAGATACCAGCAGTGGGGCTGTATCAGGCTTTGAGAAGTACTCCACAGCTTGGGAGGAAAAAAAGAAAAAAGAAAAGGAGAAACAACAATAAAAACATGCTATAAACCAAACTCACTGTGCTGTTAGACCAAGGCAAAAAATAATCTGTGAAATTAAAGTCACCAGTAGGTTGAGCTTTACACATTTAGAGCAGAGAGTGGCTGTTTCCAAACTGCTTTTACTGCTTTCAAATCCCAGGTTAGAGCAAGGGCTCAGTGGTCTCTAGTAAGGAGGTTTTCCTCTGCTTCTAACAGAAATTCCCATCGGCCTCATGGGTGTGATCCCAAATAAGGGCAAATGGGAAAATAAAGGAACCATCCTTCCCTTTAACACGATCAATACAACTGCCAAAAACCAGCATGTATTTAACAAATGCAATGTAGATTGCTTTATTCGACCTTCTGTTCACAAAATAATTTTATTATATGTATGAAAGCAGCATACAGGCAATAAAATTATGAAAACATTCACAATACATAAATACACAGACCTGATGCAGGATGTATATAGTTTGTTAGACTTTAAATTTTTTTTCCTCTCAGTTCTCTTTTTCTGACAACACATTTTTCTTTGATATATGTTACGAAAAAGTTGTTCCAAAGGGTATTTTCTCCCATTCAGAAAAGAAATGGATTTCTTTGAATGCTGCTGAATATTAACACCCAGTGTTCCTGTTGCTAATGCTCACTGATTGCTTTTGGCATTACAGAGGGAAAGCAGCAGGGAAGGACAGTGGAAAAGTAGCAGGATTTTTTAATTAAACATTGGCAACTTTTTTGGAGTTCACAGGAGGATTTGGAGATGGAGGCTGCAGTTCCATCCGTATTTAGAAATGTTTTAATCCAAAATGGTAATGAGGCACTATTCCTTATTGATTGGAGTATTGACATGGCAATTACTAAACTGTAATGTCCTCCCAGCTCCCGGAGTAAAGCACCAGGTGCCTCAGGTTTTAGTTCTGACTGTGATAGAGGAGCAGACAGACAGCAGGGTCCGGGTGCTCCTGCAGGAACACCCGTGATAACGAGGTTTTTGGCATCCTTCCTACCTTTATAACCCAGTGTGTTTGTTCAGAAAAGATATCCAAGACTTGAAATAAGAAAAGTCTGAGAAAGCCATTTATCTTACATAAATACAAAACACTATACACTAAGAATCGTTACCTAAGAAGCTTTCCTTCCCAAACTGGATTCTTCTTAAGGTCGGAGTCATATTTAAGGTATTTACAGATCCACAAACTTGACATTCTAGCAAAGTCTCTGTAACATGAAACTTTTTAAAAATAAATAGCAGCAATTTCTTTTATTTCTATTAGGGAAGAGAATTTGCAACTCAGTCAACTCTGGTCCTATCTTTTGAAAGAAATCCCACTTAAAAATAAAAAAAGCCCACAAGCAAACGAACTCCACACAGCATCGGTTCTGTTGATTCCTTCATTTCTTGCTGAGCTTCTGAACATTCCTCCATTCCCCTCACCAGCTCTCCAGACTATCAGAGCTTGTAATAAAGTGCTGACTGGTTGACTGGTCAAAATGCAGTTATGACACTCCAAAAATATCCCATTATTTAGACATCTTAAATAACATAAATAAAGCTAGATCTGTTATAACATATGAAAAATATCAATTTAAAACAATAAATAAATAAAACCAGTATCAACATATTACCTCCCAAATCTTTAAAAATAACCATTCTCATTATAAGGCTCAATTATTTGTCAGAAATAATTTTAAGAAGGCATCTACCTACCTTTACAATCCCTCAGTCTTTAATTAGGACCTGTTAACACCCACTATCACAAGACACAGCAATCTTTTAACTTCTAGTAAACATTAATCTTTAAATACTCAACATTTATCTTTTGCCTCACTTTTAGCTAGAAATTGGTTTCTCTGTACAGAGAAGAAGCAACATTTTCTTTGTAACTGCACTGTATCTAAATTTGTAGATTTTCCTCAGTATGAACAGTACAGTTTAACATCCTTTTTTATAACCAATTTCCAGTATCTTTTTTCTGTTTATTATTTGAGATGTTAAATTTGCTCTGAATGCCAGGAAAATTAATTCTGGGCTTGGCGTAAATGTGCATTCTTCTCCCTTAGAGCTTAGGTTCTTACCAAAAAATCTTGTCTATCTTTTGTTTTCCCAAAAAGATTATTACAATATACACCATTAGGTGTTGCTGAGTCAACCTTACTGTTCAGGTTTTGTGCTGCCCGTTCTGTGTAATGGGATTGATCTTTTCCAAAGAAACATCAGCTTCATAATCCAAGATACCCGACAGTGCTGGAGACATTTTCTCCAAGGTCTTTGACAGTTCACCCTCTTCTTCCTTTTTAAGAGGTTCTTCTTCCGGGCAGATAATTGCGTGTGGAATCAGATAAACCAGATTGGACTCTTTGGGGCTGGACCCTTTGGGCTCGTGTTGGCTGGAAAAAACCACTGCCCCGTTGTTGTTAATGCTGACAGTCTCGATGGCGTTGCCAGACATGGGGCAGAGCCTGTAGCAGCCCAGCAGGGTGGAGAATGCCTTGCGGAAATCAGCGTTGAAGGCATAAATGATGGGGTTGAGGGAAGAATTTGCCCATCCAAACCATACAAAAACGTCAAAGGTGGTGGAATTAATGCAGAAAGCCTCTGCTCCCTTGGACGGCTGGGTCGGCTCGCAGAAGGGAATCATGCAGTTCAACACAAAAAATGGCAACCAGCAGCACACAAACACCCCCATGATCACCGAGAGAGTCTTTAACACCTTTGTTTCCCTCTTGAAGGACATTTTGAAGTTGCTCTCTGGCTGCTGGCAGTCCATGCTGCTCCTGTTGCCGCCCTGGCAGTTCTTGGCATGCACTGCTGCTCTCTCCAGAGCCGAGATGCGCCGGATTTGCTTCTGAGCGATCCGGTATATCCTGGTGTAGGTTACTATCATGATGGCCACGGGGATGTAGAAGCTAATTAGAGAAGAGGAGATGGCATACATCCTGTTCAGGCTAGAATCACAGTTGTCCATGCTTACACCTTGTAAGCTGGCATTGAAGTCCAAAAAGCTCGTGGTTGTAGCCTTGTGCCAGTTCAGCTGCACTGGGATGAAGGAGATCAACACGGACAAAGTCCACGCCACGCTGATCATGATGAAGGCTGCCTTGGGGGTCATTTTCCTCTCGTACCTAAATGGGCTGGAGATGGCCCAGTATCTGTCCACACTAATGACACAGAGGTTTAAGATGGAGGCTGTTGAGCACATAATATCAAAGGCCACCCAGATGTTGCAAAATGAACCAAAAGGCCAGAAACCGGCGATCTCAGCCACAGCTTTCCAAGGCATTACCAAAACTGCCACTAAGAGATCTGACACGGCCAAGGAGATGACAAAGAAGTTGGTCACCTTGGACCTGAGGTGGCGAAACCTAATGACAGCTGCGCAGACCAGAGTGTTTCCCAGCAGCGTGGAGAGGATCAGGAGCGAGAGGAAGCAGCCCGTGAGGATCCGAAAGGAAGAGGAGTCCCTTTCCACCAGCAACCCTTCCCCGTCCATAGTGGTGTCGTTCCAAGTCATAGTTTCTCCTGAGGGAAAATCATATCATGATTTTCATGACGACATCAACTCCTCTCCTTGCAGAGATCAGAGACATCAGACGTCCATTAATTACTCATCACCAAACAGACCAAAGGTCCTTTCCTACAGTCCCTTCGCCCCCAGATGGACCTCACCCTCTTTGAATCATCCCGAACAACATCCTGAAAGCTCTGTGAGCAGGAACTGAAAATGCACAAACATAGTCAACCCTACAAATGGGGGTTTTTAGCAATCCCTTCAGAAACACACTGCACCACCCCGGCATGGAGTAGCCTAACTCAGACAGCTCACCTGTAAATGTTCTGCTGCTGTCCTCTGCAAACATACCCCTCACGCAGCAAAGCAATCACTTTTCCATGCTTGCATCTATTCCCACTTAAATAGACTATTGATCGAGTGTTTCCAGTGTCCACTGCACCAGCCCTTCATATTTACTGAAGCGTATTAGACAAGGTGCCTTTTCTCTACTTCCCTAAATGTCTCACTGATTAAACACTCCATCCTTCCTCCTCACTACATTCCTGTTACAAAATGCACCAGTTCTCTGTTTCTTGGCAGTATCAGAAAGCAAATCTTCACTTTGTTTCAAACTTTTACATTTCCAAGACAAAATAAATAAACATATAGAAGGTGAGTCTTAAAGGTTTTCAGTAAGAATTAGCTCAGGTTATTTAGTTTGACTTAAACAAGAAATGCTGGCTCCTACCTTTCACCTCTGATTCCCTGTTTGCTCTGGGATGCAGGGCCGTCTCTCCTCCTGTTTTAGTTTTGGAATTGCATAGCAAATCTTATATACAAAACCAACACAGGAACACTGCATTGCATCGTGTATGTGGGTTTTTTTCCCTGAAAGTGTAAATTGGCAGGGGAGAAGTAAGAGTTGGACCATCAGGAGTTAGTTTTCAAGGGAGCAGCAGGTCTGTGCCGTCGGACCGTGCGTGACGGACCCTGCTGGTGTGTGCCCAGCTCCCTCCATCCCACGGCCCCTGCTGATCACTCTGCAAACTTTTTTGGCCGGATCAGTCCCAGTCGTACTTTGTACATCCCGTTGAAGCGGCACATCAGGGCAAATCATCCCAGGCAAAAGGCACGGTATTCCCAACACTGGCAAGAGCCGATTACCAGTTCTTTCTTCTGGCGTTTGCCGGATGAAGAAAGAGGCGAGAGGAGGAGAAGAATCCGAGTGACCTTCCCTCGGCCACGATCCCGGCGATACCGCAGTGGATTCCTCTTCCAGCAGGGACAAGTCGCTTTAACACTCTGCTGTCAGGTTATAGCTCTCCATAACTACTCCGGAATAATCCCACCTCCTGCTCAGCGGGGCTGCGCTCCAGGGATCGGGTCCAGCTCTTACCATGCTTTTTCCCTCTCGGAAAGGCGCAGGCGGAGGCAGCTCCTCACACTCTCCCGCAGCCCGCCCCGGGCCGCGCATCTCCCGGCTTCCTTCTGCCCGGGGCAGGGCTCGGCAGCATCGCCCCTCCAGNAGCCGCGGCCACCGGGCTCCCTCTCCTGGGCGGCCGCGGCCCCGCCGGGGGTGGGCACGGACGGGAGGCAGCGGCCGCACGCGTCCCACGCCGCTCCCAGCCCGGCTGACACCGCGCCCGGCATCGTCATCCTGCGGGCAGGGAGCGGGGAAGAGCCACGGACAGGTTCCCGCATCCCGACTGAATCGTGCGGGCTCAGGCGAGGGCACGGAGAGAGACAAACACTGCGGAGCCGCCGGAGCCCCGAGCGGGCACCCCCGAGGGCAGGGAAAGCCCGTCCGAGCAGACCCGCATCTCCCTCCGAAACCTCTTGGCAAACACCCTCCCCGTTCGGTAGTAAGCACCAAAACCGGAGCGGTGGTTCCTCNATTAAACACTCCATCCTTCCTCCTCACTACATTCCTGTTACAAAATGCACCAGTTCTCTGTTTCTTGGCAGTATCAGAAAGCAAATCTTCACTTTGTTTCAAACTTTTACATTTCCAAGACAAAATAAATAAACATATAGAAGGTGAGTCTTAAAGGTTTTCAGTAAGAATTAGCTCAGGTTATTTAGTTTGACTTAAACAAGAAATGCTGGCTCCTACCTTTCACCTCTGATTCCCTGTTTGCTCTGGGATGCAGGGCCGTCTCTCCTCCTGTTTTAGTTTTGGAATTGCATAGCAAATCTTATATACAAAACCAACACAGGAACACTGCATTGCATCGTGTATGTGGGGTTTTTTCCCTGAAAGTGTAAATTGGCAGGGGAGAAGTAAGAGTTGGACCATCAGGAGTTAGTTTTCAAGGGAGCAGCAGGTCTGTGCCGTCGGACCGTGCGTGACGGACCCTGCTGGTGTGTGCCCAGCTCCCTCCATCCCACGGCCCCTGCTGATCACTCTGCAAACTTTTTTGGCCGGATCAGTCCCAGTCGTACTTTGTACATCCCGTTGAAGCGGCACATCAGGGCAAATCATCCCAGGCAAAAGGCACGGTATTCCCAACACTGGCAAGAGCCAATTACCAGTTCTTTCTTCTGTCGTTTGCCGGATGAAGAAAGAGGCGAGAGGAGGAGAAGAATCCGAGTGACCTTCCCTCGGCCACGATCCCGGCGATACCGCAGTGGATTCCTCTTCCAGCAGGGACAAGTCGCTTTAACACTCTGCTGCCAGGTTATAGCTCTCCATAACTACTCCGGAATAATCCCACCTCCTGCTCAGCGGGGCTGCGCTCCAGGGATCGGGTCCAGCTCTTACCATGCTTTTTCCCTCTCGGAAAGGCGCAGGCGGAGGCAGCTCCTCACACTCTCCCGCAGCCCGCCCCGGGCCGCGCATCTCCCGGCTTCCTTCTGCCCGGGGCAGGGCTCGGCAGCATCGCCCCTCCAGGAACGCTCTGTCTGCCTGGCGACTCCTTCCTAAAGGATTAAGACAAGGGAATGACAGGCATGGAGGCACGCGGCGGGCAAAAAGCCACCCCCCTTCGCCTCCTCTAACATCTTCTGTCGGGCGCCGCTTCTTCTGGGCAGCTTTTCCTGCCCTCCTGGAGAATAACGTCCTGGAAAGCCGGGGCGAGAGGCAGAGCGGGGCTCCGGGAGCGGCTCTCGTGGAGTTTAGGCAGCCGGGATTACTTTGCCCGAGCTGCGGGACGCGCGGGGCGCTGCGAGCCGCGCTCGGTGCACCGATGCGGACAGTGAGTACCGGCCCCGCGCCTCCGCGATGGGCGATGCTCGGGAGGGGCCGCGGGGCGAGGCACCGCCACCCGCGGGAGCGGCGATAGCCCGGGGCGCGCTCGGGAGCCGCTCCCGGCACGGCGGGGCAGGGGCC